>JAODVQ020115315.1:0-38983 GCA_025400075.2 Phenganax stokvisi
AAGGGTATAGCATAGAATAACACATCTATGAAAAATATTCAATCAGAATTGGTATCAGATTGGTAAGTCCATCAAAATCGTCTTCTTTCAATACTGTGATATCCTGGCTGCCCAAGGCAAGTCGCGTAATCGCGGCGAGGTGTGCTTCGGTGACATCTGCAGCAGTATTCACGTCCGGTACTGCAGCGACAATAGCATCGCGTACAGCCGGGGTACGGTCGCTCAAAAGGGTGGAACCTCCCGGGATAACGGTTACACGTGCAGCCTTACCACGACCATCCCCGCCTCTGGCACGCACTTCAAAGGTATATTCAGTCCCATTTGTTAGGCGAATACGTCTATAAGAATCTTCATCTCCAATGGTATAACTCAAGCGGTTTTCTTGACCTGAACGACTACCGGGAATCATATCCCAATTAGGGTTCCAGGTACTGCCGCCATCCGCGCTCATCCGAAATTCATACTCGGTAATTGGTAGTGCGACCGGGTCAGCATTGGCAGGAGGTTCCCAAGCGAGTGTCACCCTTTCATCATTGGATGTTGCCTGCAAGTTACTCGGGGGATCGGGCGGCATAGGGGTTGCTTCTGCAAAACCGACCTGAACAGTTTGCCCCGCAGTCCAATTCAACTTCACGTTATACCATATATACACATTGTGATCGCGTGCAGTAACTGACGTGAACTGTTGTGTGTCTAGGTTCAACTCAAATCCGCCCGACAGATTTAGAACTTGTAGTTCAAGTCTTTTTCCTGCAACATTATATATGAGTTTATACATGGTGCAAGAGAGGCCGTTTAGTTCAAATGTTTGCGGAGAAAAAGAGCCAAAATCCCACTCGGAAGACGAACTTTGGTGATAACCCCGTAACGCAGCACCGGGGCCAGCACCCACTGTCAACGTCAGCACAGCAGTGCCAGGGATATCCCCCTCAGTCACCGTAATCGGTAGGTCGGCAGATTTGACGAGGGTATAACCACCATGATTCGCAGGTAGCCTCGGCAATGTGCCGATATTCACAGAAGCCGCAAACGTTGAACCGATAGTGCGGGTTACGGTAAGCACTTCACTTTCTACACTACCGGTCGGGATTGTGACTGTGGTGGCACCGCCGTTGATACTACCATTTGCAACCGTAAGTGGCAGCACAATGTCAAAGGGCGCGCCGGCAGGTGCGACTGCCTTGAACTGACCTTCTGCAACCTTTTGTAGGGACAGGGTAAAAGGCAGCGGGTCTACAAAGTGAGCCAAATTTAGAGATGTTAGTGACAATAACCCTGAAAAAAGCCCATCAGGCACCATAGTAAATCGGTTTGAATACAAACCGAGGTTTAGTGAAGACAAGTTCTTAAAAATTCCCTGAGGAAGGGTGGTGAATTGGTTGGCGTATAAAGCGAGTGTTCTCAATTCGGTTAATCCGTCAAATATACCTTCAGGCAACGTAGTAAATCGGTTACTACTTAAATCAAGTGATGACAAAGCGGTCAACCCATCAAATACATCGTCGGGCAGTGTATTAAACTGGTTTGGCCCCAGATCAAGCCATGACAATTTGGTCAATCCATCAAATATATCAGATGGCAGTGTCGTAAGCTGGTTACCTTCAATGACAAGGCGTGTCAGGGCGGTAAGTTGATTAAATATCCCTTCTGGCAACGAACTCAAATCGTTGCTGCCCATATCAAGTGCTGTCAATTTGGTGAGCCCATCAAAATCATCAGAGCGTAATGCCGTTGTGTTTGTATTCCGTATGCTAAGTGAGGTAATCGCGGCGAGGTGTGCTTCGGTGACATCTGCAGCATTATTCACGCCAGGCACTGCACGCACAATCGCATCGCGCACCTGCGGTGTGCGTTGGCTGAGCGGTGGATGGATGATAGTTTCATTTACATCCGTGACATTGATGGTTACCGTGATGCTATCACTCCGACCATTGCCATCGGAGACGATGATTGTTACAGAATAAGATGACTTTGTTTCATAGTCTAAGGCTGCCCTTGTTCGGAGCTGCCCTGATGTGCTATCAATACTAAACGCTGCGGCATCGGTGCCTCCCAGCGTATAGGTCAGCCTATCGTTATCGGCATCTGTGGCGGTTATTGCGGTGCCGATGTTTGTATTCGCAGCGGTATTCTCGGCAATTGTGCGTGTGGTGCGGGCCCCGTCTGTGAACACGGGAGCGTTGTTTGTAACAACAACCTCGTCAATAACTGTCAAGGGTAGATCAGCGGATTTGACGAGAGCATAACCGGAATGATTATGTGGCAAATTCGGCAACGTGCCGATATTGACAGTAACGGGAGCGGTTGTGCCTGCCCTGCGTGTCACAGTGAGGGTGTCACTTTCAGTCCTACCTGTGTCAATAGTAAGACTCGTTGCCCCCCCGTTGATCCTGCCATTCGTAACAGTGAGTGGCAGCACAATATTAAATGGCGCACCCGCGGGGGCAACTGCCTTGAATTGACCATCTACAACCTTTTGTAGTGAGACGGTGAAGGAAAATGGTGAACCTGGGTTACCTTCTAAATTTAGTGTCTCCAGTGCGGTGAGCCCGGTAAAAAAAGCATCCGGCAATGAACGTAAATCGTTGAATCGCAGCGCAATATGTATTAGATTTGTTAACCCTGCCAGTGGTGTGATATCGTTGATTTGATTAGAGAACACATATAAGTGCTGCAAGTTTGTTAATCCGGTGACGGGGGTGATGTCATCAATCTTATTATCACGAATAGACAGGTATCTCAAATTTGTTAACTCTGCCAGAGGCGTGATATCGTTGATTTGAGTCTGAGCTAAACTTAAATCGGTTAGATATGTCAGACCTGCAAGCGGTGCTATATTGTTAATGGGATTTCCCGCGAGATTTAAATAGTCCAATTTGGATAATTGTGCCAGTGGTGTGATATCTCGGATCTGTTGGTACGACAGATCTAAATACCGTAGATGGATCGCATGTTCCAATCCTGTAAGGTCTGTTATTTGACCATTGGTAAACTGGGCAAATTTTAACTTGTGCATATCTAATTGTGTGATAGCAACATTAGGTTTCACACCGAGTCTATTTCGGACCTCTGATGCTAAATTTGGGTCGGGTATTGAAATTGCGACATCCTGAGGCGACGGTGCCAAATTGGTGATATCAATCGAAAAAGGATGTCCCCAAAAGTCACCAAAGTTTCCATGTCTGTCCATTACACGCAATTTTATTTCATTAACACCTACCAATTCATCAGTTAAAAATTCCACCGTGACATCTTTACCACTTAAACGCTGACATGCGGCTAAAGTTGATTCATTCGATCTCTGTGGAAAAAGCAACTGTGCTTGATGGAGTCCATCCGGGTCAGTTATTGTGAATCGCAGGCGGATAGTATACGGGGGTTTCGCGAGACTGGGTGGATGCAATTGAATGGTAGTGTTTTCATTAAAATCTTCTTGATTTGTGTTGAAATATCGGTGTGCGTCCAACCATTCGGCTGCACACAAAGAGGCCAGCATCCGGTCCTGTGGCGTAATTAAAGTGAATATTCTTTTGGCCTTAACGCGAAGATCATGTTGCAATCCAAAGGCATGTCCGAGTTCATGATTAGCGGCGACAAGATTGGCAGCGGGAACAAGCACCCTTCCACGCAGACTATTTCCGATCCCACTGCCCAGAGCATGACCACCAAGGGTTTCACTACTGATACCCAAAGCAAGAAAATAGATATTCTTTGACATATCAAACTGCTCTGCAATTTCGTTCCAGGCAGTCCAGTATTGGTTCTGGTAATGTACATCGTTGTTTTGTCCGTAAACATGATGCACGACAGCATTCCCATCTTCATCTGCTTCAAATTTAAAGGTTTTTCTCTCGAAACCGTGTGCCTCCAACTGGTCGGCGAAAAACGTCTGTGCTTCTTTTATCATTGTATCCACTTTTGCGTTTATGTCAGGATCGGGTTGGCGATCATTGGGAAGAAAGTATATGAGCCGCACAACGTATTCGGGCGATGCGCCTTGAGCAAAACCATTTGGTAAAAGTGAAAGTGTCGCAAAAATCAATAGTATAATCGTGAGGTATAGGGTTTGCATTGTTCACCTTTTTGGATTTTTAACAAGACAAACGCATTTTCCTTGATAAGGAGATTGGGGTTAAATAGTCGTTATTTTAGCTATTTAACCCCCTAAATCCGCCTTATCAGGGGGACTTTAAGAAAAAATGCGTCCGTTCTGTTTATAATTTGTTATAGAGGGGAGGCACGCGGACCTCGCCCGACAGTTTAGAAACCTATTTGCGGATTAGCATTTTCCGCGTAGCGGTAAAATCACCTACGGTGTGGGAATGAGGCATTCATTTCGCGTATATCTTTTTCTCTGGTCCAACCGTAACTCTCTCTGCATAGCAGGGATAACATGCACCGGACGGAACCGAGTGCAACAAAAAAAGCACGCGACGAGGTGTTTCGGGCAAGACAAAGCGCGTGCAGGCATAACAAAGATAGAACAATCCTAAAGTCTATACTATTTTGTGAAGTATTATACTTATCAAATATTAATGGGGGGGGGGGTGTAACCACGCATATAACACAGTTAACTCACAGTTAATAGGACGCAAAAGCAACGAACATACAGACACATAGCGCACGGCAACAACGCATACACCTATAGACCCGGTGTAACCGTCCAATCCAGTTGGAGATGTTAATTTCGTGTGTCCGTTTTGCATGGTCGTCACCTTTGTTATACGGTTTGGAACAGCCGTTGGGATCTGCACTTTATACGCATTATACCTAAAATTGCAAATGATGTCAATATTTTTTTATTTTTTTGAAAAAAATAAAAAAATATTCGGATATGCACCTTTTTTCAGTTGACGCGTGGACTATTGGGAATTTCGATGTAGGCGTGCTTGCAAGCGATTGAGTCCTTCTCCGAGTTGTGCTCCCTCCGCTTCTGCTTCGGGCGGCTGGATTTCTATCACCCTGTTGTGTAACTTACGCCAAAAGTCTTTCTCGACGAAATTCTCAAAAGGTACTGTTGTTGTTAAGACTTCCCCATCCCATGTATACGTTGCTTTTGAACTTAAATCTACTAATTCATTTTCTATTAGCATGATGCCTTCATCTATCACGATTTCAAATGTGCCTTTGGCAAACGCAGTAATCCCTAACACTTGATATTTCTGGATTATTTTTTGATCTGACGATATTGTCATAGTCCCGGTAACTTGGGGTGCTTCAAGTACCTGCTTGGGTTGATCAACGTAAGTGACTTCTGACTTGAATAATTTATAGGTTCCGACTAATTCTTTATACAGACTCTCAACATCGTTTTCCTCTTCCTCCTCAGCAGGAACGCTGACCTCGGCTTCACTCTCGTAGATAATGTCGTCCACATTGGCTTCGTCTTCGTCCGCGCCGCACCCTATCATAAAGGCACTCAGTAGCAAAGCGATGGCGATGGTGAGAATTAAACTATTTTTTTTCATTTTTCCAATTTCTCCATGAATCGGTTAGAAGATCAGAATCCACTAACGGGTCTGCCTGTTTATGGCTATCGTTACAGCGGTAGCGAAATCGGTGCCCCGATTTCGGAAGAACGATACGTCGCCTCTGCTAATTCGATGCCGTCTCTGCCGATGCGTCCGTGGGTCGTCGGTTCTGCTTCACCGGCGATGCACTGGAGCCAATGATCGATGCTCGCGCCTTTCGCTGCCATGCCCCAATACCGTTGTTGACGTTGCGCTTCGGGGACATTGCGATAGGTATCGTCATCCGGGACCGGTGCGGTGAATTCTTCTACCGATGCCATATCGTGCGTTTTCCAACGGAGTCCGTGCCGCGTCAACGTCGCAGAACCGTTGCTCGTAACGAGACCGTTGCCACTGTGGCCGACTTGCGCTGCCCAACTCTTCATCATCATCCCGACACCGCCGTTTTTGAAATGCACCGTTAGCACGGCGTTGTTTTCAACGGCTTCGTTGGCGGGTGGATAGGTGCCGCCGAGCGGGACATGGCTCGTGAACC
Source organism: Phenganax stokvisi (assembly GCA_025400075.2). Taxonomy (NCBI): domain Eukaryota; kingdom Metazoa; phylum Cnidaria; class Anthozoa; order Malacalcyonacea; family Clavulariidae; genus Phenganax; species Phenganax stokvisi. Next base: position 6,007 of record JAODVQ020115315.1, read on the forward strand.
CGTAGACAGTGGCAGCGGGACCGTAGAGCCACAACCAGATATCCAGATGGTGAATCGCCTGCTCGACCAACATACCGCCGGATTCTGCTTTCACAAAGAGCCACGGGTGCCGTTCGGGTGAAAAATAACCGACCTGATTGGAATACGCCATCTGCAGCGTGCCGAGGGTGCCGTCGTCTAATAGCGATTTGAGTTTCTTGTGTCCCGGATCGAACCGCATCATATAGGCGACCATCAGGAGGACACCGGCATTTTCAGCTGCGGTAACCATCTCGTCACCTTCGGCGACGTTACAGCACATCGGTTTTTCCATCAATATGTGTTTGCCAGCATCGGCGGCGGCGCGCGTGATTTCGAGATGCGGACGCGGATGGACACAGACATCAACTGCGTCTATGTCCTGTCTATCAAGGAGTGCGCGATAGTCTGTATAGGCATCTGCACCGAACCGGTCTGCCTGTTCGTTTGCAGAGGTTTCGTTGATGTCTGCAATCGCGACGATGTCCGCGCGGCGTGAGGGTTCTTGGTAATATGGGGCGTGGAGGTTACGAAAGATGCCGCCGCATCCGATAATACCGACTCTGATTCTGTCCATGAATTTCTCCTTTAACGTGAATTTGGTAAAACAACGCCAGTTTGATTAATCCTTTCGGATGTGTTGTGCGTTCTATTTTCGCATCACAGAGGCGTGAAATGTAGCACAAACTTCCAGTTGGTCTCTGGTGGAGGTAGCGTCTCTGGAGAAAGTTGTGTTTTTCTCTGATTTTAGGGTTTCGGTGGCAGTCGTTCAACCCAACCTACAGTCCTAAATATGGTGTTGCCTACTACTTTTAAGGATCGGAGGCGGTGTCTCATCTTCTAAGAGTGCGAGTGCCTCCGCGATGAGTGCGTGCTGCAATTCTGGGTTGTTCGGTTCGCCGAGCGGATGTCCGAAACCGTACGGTACCGATAAAGCGCGGGGCGGTTTCACCTTCTTCGTAATGTCTTCTATAAGTGTGATTGAAACTGTAGAGATTCCTGTCGCTTCAACGGCACGTTGTATCAATCCTACGGATTGATTGCACATCGGTCAGACAGGCGTTAGGAAGACGACATCTACGCCATCTGCTTTAAGTATCTGTCCGACTTCAGGTGCCGATTGTGTGATGAGCATTTCCGGTTTTGTGATGGACCCCATGAAACTGAAGTGTCTATGGTTTAGGGATCCGATTTTGCCTTCAGTCTCCAGTTCCTTGAACCTATCGAGTGGAAACGCGAGGTTCGGATCGGTTTCGAGGCCGCGTTCATCGTAAGCCGCGCTTTTGTGTCCGTTGATGAGTGCTTGCGTCTGTATGGCATTCGGGATCTCGCGGTACGAGCAATCGCCACCTTCAAAGGGTTTCTGCCCCTGAAGAAGAAAACCGGCGGTTGTGATGAGCGCGACGCGACATTCGTTCAACGGTAAGCGCAGCGGTGTATGCGGCGTTACCTCATAGTGCTTACCGCGATAAAGTTTCATAAAGAATCGCGAGAACGGATCAAGTTTACGTAAGGGTGACATGTCTACCTCGTATTAGCCGTTCGCGAAGATGAGTCGTTTTCGGTTTTGGCACGGGAGTTGGACCGTCTGTCCGGTGATGCTGCTTTCGATTGTGGCGAACCCGATTTCGTTGACAGCGGTATAATCGTCGCGGGCGCAATGCGGCAGTGGCCCGCCGTCAAGATAGTCGGTAATCTGTTTGTATGCGACTTTGAACGGGCTGGCATTTTCAGGGAGATCGAGAGTATCATTGTCAACCAGTTTTCCGCCTCTATTCACAGTCACGCCGCTATAGAACCCTGTCTGTACACTCCCTTCACTGCCGAGAATATCGACCGAGAATCCGCCGCGCGTCCCGTGGTTGCCGACATGGAAACCGATGACACCGCTCTCAAATTGGATGGTTGAACCGACGATCGCGGGTTCAGGTTCGTAAGGCTCCGGTACATCGCCACCCCCGGAGACGAAACCGGTTACGGCAACGGGATCGTAGCCAGCGAACTGGCAGATCATATCCGTTGTATGGATCGAGAAAGAGAGAACACCGCCGCCGCAATACCCGATAACGGTTTGCACCTCACCGATGAGTCCGTCTGCTATGAGCGATTGGAGGCGGATCAGATGCGGTCCCCAGTGCCGTGTATAGTCCACAACGATGGGGATTCCCTTTGCATCGGCACCGGCGGTCATGCGGTCGACCTCTTCGAGTGAACATCCGGCAGGTTTTTCGAGGAAGATGGCTTTAATGTCAGCCTTCAAGACGTTCTGCATCACGGCGAAATGGTGGGGTCCACGGACACAGACGGCGACGATGTCTAAATCTTCGCTTTCGAGCATCTGGACATCTGTTTCGTAGTAGTTGATTGAATTGTCAGGGAACCCGGGACTCCATGTCTGCTGGAATTCTTCTTGCCGTTCTGTGGACATATCTGCGACTGCGACGAGTTCGGTTGTCTCGCAGAAACGGATACCCCCTGCGTGGCAATACGGATAAGCGTCATCAGGCGTTGAATAGCGGGCGGCGATGCTGCCTAACCCGATAATACCGACACGATACATTGCGATTACTCCTTTTTCGAGGATTGCATAAGAAGATAACATAAACGCGGGAAATTGGCAAGGTGAAATTGCCGTTAGCCATCAGTCATTGGGCATTAGATAGAGGTGGAAACCTTCGTTGCCGATGACGGAACCGGTAAACTTGGCTAAAAAGGAGAGTTTGTGTTGCACACGCAGTTTGGCACCTATCGCACGGTTCAAGATAATCAGTACCGGTTGAGAATGCTCACGACTGAGTTTTTGTGCTGCTTCAATGACGTGTTGATTGGTAACATTATGCGTACGCGCTTTGTCCCACCTCACAAAAGAGCCGAGTCGGCTCCCGCTCGGATAGTAAACCTGTCGTTTCGGTAGATAGCCTACGACGGTACTCGCAGACGGATCCCTATCAGCGACTATCGGATGGTCCTGCATGCCTTGTGACTTGATGTATTCGGCTGTGAGTTTACCGTAGGAGAAAATATGGCGATGTTCCATCCTTGTAGCGATAACACCACCGATAGCGTGGCAGGTAAGCAGCAGCGTCAAGACCACCGTCCCTGCCGCATTTAAAACGCGATCCACAACGGAATCTGTCTCATTTTGTTCAGTCTTACCGTAGGGGTTAGGTAACCTAACCCCTACGCATGATCGGTAAATCCAAAAACACATCAGAAACGTTAGGAAAAGGAACCCGTGATGTCGGATGCTGCCCTGATATTTTATATAGAAAAACGTCAGGAGTCCAAACGTACCGATGAGATAGATAAGGAGTGCCGTGGGGCGTTTAAGAAACAGCAGCACACTGAAAAGAATAAAAAAATAACAGAGCGGGATTTGGATGGCTTGGAAGAGCGGATAGGTTGTTAGTAGGTTTGACCCCCAAAAATGGAGTGTGGTCTTCGGAATTGGAAGATACGCGCGTGAAATCAACTTAACGATAGTGCTAACCCGTTTCGGATCATAGTTAAAGTGCCACGCGACCGCAAATCCTGTATCTGGTGGCGGGTTGAGTTGCCACACTGCTGTCGTAATACCGATACCGATGAGTGCGAATCCGATCCAGATCGGTCTTTTATCTCCGATAGCCGCAATTTCTCGATTGAGCGGTTCAGAGAACCGGCTGCCAAAGACATATTCGCAACAGAGCACGCCTCCGATCGCTATGGTAACGATCAGTGCATGGACACTCGTATGTGCAAGGAGGAATAGTACACAACCGATCCAGATAAAGCGTTTGTAACGTTCCCTGAAAAGTACACAAAAGACGGTTATCAGTAGTAAACCGAGCGCATAGTTTCGAGCAAGAATGGCGTATTCATAGAGGACAAAATATCCAAAACAGAAGAGAAGTTTCTGGAACCGGTTGAAAGGTGCGTATCGGACGAAGAGATAGACGGTCGCGCCGGTAATCAGGAGATGGAACATCTGCATAATAACAGGCGAATGTGTGATACGGCTGAGCGGCATTAGGCAGAGGTGCCACAAGCCTGGATGTCCTTCATATTTGAGATTTGCGAAGAGATTGAAAACGGAGGTGCTGTCCCGTGCGAGGAGCCACGCCTGAATTTCGTCTCGCCACATCTCGTGCTGGCTTGCCGTGAGCGCGCCGATTGCAAGGAAAAGGCACGTCAAACCGAGGGCGTAGTGTCTGCTTCTATTCTCCATTATTTTTTATTGTTTAGAACTTTCGATTGAGGGTTTTTAATCGTTCTGTTGGGCATTTCACTGGAGCGCGAGGCTTGAAATCGGTAGCCATAAGCCGCCGGTACTCTTTGCTATGAATTTCTGGAACGGTTCATCGCGCCCGATGACATCTACCTTAATTTTCGCAGTCTTCATCTTCATCATCACATCTATAGAGGAGTACGCGCCACTGACGTATTCGTCTGTAACAAAAATAAAATGGATTTCAGCGCCCTTTCGGAATACCACCTCATCGGCAGCACGAATGAGCGCATCCAATCCTTTTTCATCGCCTCGGAATCTCAGTTGTGCCAGCACTTTTTTAATCTGCGAAATAGAGCGCGTCTGCGGGATGACTTCAAAATCCAATCCGAGGAGTCCGTACCCGGTGCCGCTACGGAAAGCGACGACACCGATCGTAAAATCTATGCCGGCGCTGTCAAAGAGGTCTGTCATATTGTTGAGGTGTTCCCTGACTGCATCAACATCATTTTTCATACTACCGCTACCGTCAACAACAAAGACGATATCAACGAGATCGGTGCTTCGGGTTTCGACAATGTGTTTACCGACCTTCGTCAAGGCGAGGTCTGGGAGTGTAAGTGCTTTAAGATCAGACAGTGGTGCACTGCCGGTTCCGTTTAGGAAGTCGTCTGTTGCACCGCCAAGTTTCCCTGTCCGTGATCTCCGTGTCCCTACCGTTCCGATGCCACCGATGCTTGATCCACCGACGGGGCCAGACTGTAGTATACCGCGCTCGGAAACCCGTCCTTCTGAATAGATGGGTGAGGTGGGTTCAGGTGTTTGCAATTCGACGGTTGTATCTTGATAGGTGGTGGCTGCCACGGGGGGTTTAAGCATTGTCGGTTCAATCTTCGGTGTTTTTATCTGTTGGGTGTTCTCGGTAGATATCAAAGGTTGTACTGGAAGGTGCGCCGGTCTTTTCAACGGACGCGGCGAACTCCGCGAACGGACCTTGACGATGTCAAACTCCGTTACTGGTCTGTTTTGCAAATCGAGTTGCTGCCGATACAAGGATCCGAGTATCAACAGCAGAAGCACATGAAGCGCAATAGACAGAACAAGCGCATTTGGAATGTTTTTCTTCGAGAGGACTCTCATGTTCGATATTTTTCCGTATCTTAACGATGGCTAAGGTGTTGCTCACAAGTCCATAATAGAAATTATTATATCACTTCTACCGACTTACTGCAAGGAAAGAAAAAGTTGACGAAAATGTTAAAATCTGGTATTCTATAACCTAAGTTACAACTCACAAGTTTTTAGGTGTGATAACACTACCTTAGTGAGATAATCCGAAAGGCATTGGAAAAGTTCAGATGAAACACTACGGTTTAACACTCAATTTAAAGGACGATCCGTCCGTTATAGAAGAATATAAAGCGTATCACCGCGATGCCTGGCCAGAGGTCGTTGATGCCCTGAAGTCAGTCGGTATAACGAAGATGAACATCTATCTAATCGGGTGTCGGCTGTTTATGGCTATGGAAACGATTGATACATTTGACATAGAACGAGACTTCCCGCGCTATCTTGAGGTCAATCCGAAGTGCAAAGCCTGGGACGAACTGATGCGCACTTTTCAGGAACCGGTCGCAGAGGCACAACCAGACGAATGGTGGGCACAGATGGAACCTGTTTTTGAACTATCGCGTTAAAACTGAAAAATACATTCGTGAGAATAGAGATTATGGCAATCAATTACAATTTCATTGCATATTGTAGTAAAATATCACCGACCGATTGGATTATCGGGATGCGATCTATTCATGGCGAGGTGCCGTTGGATATCGTGATACCTGATGGTAATATTCCGTCCGACCCGGATAACCCAGAATTGATTGGCGTGTTGACAACTGAAGGTTTAGAACGTGAGAGTAAAGACGGATTGGAACTCTATCGTTATCTTCGACAGTTGAACCCGAGGAAAAATGAGTCTTTCAGTTACAACGAAATCGTGATACGAAATATACACGGCCGTATAACTGCTCTGAAAGCTGATGAAGAACTTCGCGTACAGATTACATACACGCAGCGGAAAGAATCGTATAAACTGTTTTCTTATGGGATTAAGTTGCTCGGTATTTTTCCGAATTCCGATACGGATACAACTGACACAACGGATGACGAGGCATCTGAAATCGCTACGTCGCAGCCCTCTCAAAGGAACTTACTACCCGGAATAGAAGCCGATACACATAACGGTGTAAGACGGGAAGGTTATACAACCACAAACACGCTTGAAAAATTAATCGCTTTTACCCAGAATCTACAGCAGGAATTGAGAGAGACAAAAAGAGAGCTCGCGTTGGCAACGGATAGGATTGAACGACTCGAGAATGAGTATCGAAACTTTAGGGCAATGCAAGACCTCGTTCAAGAGATTCTTGAACGTCTCACCCGATTAGAAAGGCTCGATTCGCGCATTGAGAACCTTGAGGCAGACCAGCATGAACTCCATAACCTCCAACAACTTTTGCGAAAATTCCTGATAGCGTTGAATCAACAGATACGCGTAACGCTTGAGGAACAAGACGAGCCATCCGCGGTTGATTAAGATGGGACGGATGTATTTTTTTATGAGAGGTGATGGGATAAGCGCGGTTTGCGTAAATCCTAATTCAGATCAAAAAGGAGAGACCTGCGATGATGAAATTAGGGACCATGTCTCTAAATGTGAGAGGGACAACCGCTACCGCATTCGCACAAATCGTCTACGACCTCGGTTTTGACGTTATTGAATTCCATTCAAGTGCGTTTGAGTCCACTGATGCGGATTACTTACGCGCGCTAAAAATGGATCTCATGCGAAAAGGGTTACCGTTGGGTTACATCGGTGTAAGTAATAACTTCGGTAGACCGGTCGCTGAACACCCTGAACAGATCGCGCTCATCAAGCAGTGGATCGATATTGCGGCTTTTATGAGCTGCCCACTCGTACGCGTTTTCGCTGCCTATGTTCCTGAAGACTGTGAGGATGAGGAGACTTTGTGGCCCCCAATGATTGAAGCCTTCAAGGAGGTCGCTGCGTACGGGCATGACTCCGGTATTCTCGTTGGACTCCAGAACCACAACCACAACAACGTTACGCGCGATGGAGATGCGGTTCTACGTGCCTTAAACGGAACAGCTCACCCCTATTTCACACATATCTTGGATACTGGACAGTATGCTGGGTCCCCTGGTGCCAGTGGACATCGTGGGTCTTCACACCCGGATTACGACTGCTACGCGAGCATTGAGCAGACTGCCCCACACGCTGTCTATGTCCGAACCAAGTTTTATGAAATAGATAGCGGTGTTGAGGAGTGGCTGGATTACCCGCGCGTTTTGGACATCTTACGCGGTGTCGGCTATAACGGCTGTCTCTCGGTTGTGTACGAAGGTCAATCCGATCCGATTGAATCGATGCGTAAAGCAAGAAGTTATCTGGAATCTTTGTTATAGGCGTGGAGGGAGAATATGAAAACGCTTGCTGCTGTTATGTATGAACACAACCAACCGGTCGTCGTTGAGGAACTTGCGTTAGACGAACCGAAGGCAAACGAAGTCCTCGTACGTACGGCTGCGAGCGGGGTTTGCCACTCAGACCTTTCAGTCGTCACCGGTGCTATCTATTACGATGCCGCTGTTGCACTTGGACATGAAGGCGCGGGGGTTATTGAACAGGTTGGCGCGGATGTAACAGATTTTCAGCCCGGCGACCATGTCATCTTGTCTTTCGTCAGTTACTGTGGCGGTTGTCGTATGTGCAAGATGGAGAAAGTCTGTCTCTGCGAAAGTTATGACGTACCACGCGGGTTTCAGTTAGACGGGACCTATCGTTTGCATAACAAAGCGGGGGACGGTATCCTTCAGATGGCACGTATCGCAACCATGTCGGAATACATGGTGGTCCCACAACAAAACCTCGTGAAAATTGACAAAGATTACGCGTTGGAAAAAGCGGCACTCGTCGGATGTGGTGTAACGACAGGTGTCGGTGCCGTACTGAACACTGCGAAAGTGGAACCCGGTAGTTCGGTGGCGGTTATCGGGACAGGGGGTGTCGGTCTGAACGCTATCCAAGGTGCGGTACTCGCAAAAGCGGAACAGATTATCGCTGTCGATATTGCAGAGAAGAAGCTCGACTTTGCGAAAAGTTTCGGGGCAACGGATGTCGTCAACGCGGCAACGTGTGATCCGGTTGAAGCGGTTCGTGAATTGACCGACGGTCTTGGCGTAGATTATGCCTTTGAGGTGATTGGGAACCCGAAGACGATTCTGCAAGCGTATCGGATGGTGCGGGCGGCTGGCGCGGCTGTTATCGTCGGCATGGCGCATCACGAGATAGACGTGAGTATCCCGGCACAACACCTTGTCTCAACGGAGCGGCAACTGATCGGCTCGTTCTACGGTTCGTGTCACCCGCGTGTCGATATGCCAAAATTGTTGCGCCTATATACAGACGGTAAGTTGAAGTTGGATGAATTGATTACACGCCACTATCGGCTTGAGCAGATTAACGAAGCCTTCGCCGATATGGAAGCCGGTGAAAATGCCCGCGGGGTCATTGTTTTCAATTAGTCATCAGTTATCAGTTATCAGTTGTCAGTTAAAAGAGGGACCTGATAATCCCAAAGTCCGTACTGATAACTGAAAGGTTTTTCGGAGAAAAACCGTACTGGAAACTGAGAACCATTCCTCTGAAAAGTGAGAACCGAAAACCGGGTACGCATATATGAAATCCATACACGCTTCGGTCCAAGCACAGTTTAGCCAGCATGCAGACTACTACGCACAGAGCGTCGCACACGCCAAAGGGGATACCTTAAATGTGATCCTCGATTTTGCGGAGCCGACAGGGACAGAGCAGACGTTGGACATCGCGACAGGCACAGGTTTCACGGCGTTCGCACTTGCACCGAAGGTTCGCCATGTCGTCGCCACCGACCTGACCGCAGAGATGGTCTCAAAGGCAGCAGCGTTGGCAGCGGAACGGTCAATAGATAACATCACATTTTCTGTCGCTGCTGCGGAGTCGCTCCCGTTTGCCGATGCTTCTTTAGATTTGGTGACGTGTCGGCTTGCACCGCATCACTTCCAATATGTCCCGCAATTTCTCAGCGAGGTCCATCGCGTTCTACGAACAGACGGACTTTTTTGCCTCGCGGACTCTGTTTCGCCTGAATCAGAAAAACTCATCGCGTGGCAGAACCGTGTCGAGAAACTCCGTGACAATTCGCATGTCTACGGACACCCCCCATCTGAATGGGATGCCATGATTAAGGATGCCGGATTCTCGCTTGAACGGACGGCTCATGTCCGAAACGCACAGATGTCGTTTCTGTGGTGGGTCCGTCCGGAGCAAAACCCACCAGAGGTGGTACAAGACATCCGTGATGCATTTGCGCAGCTTTCACCTGATGAAGCGAAGCGACACTACACAGTTGAACCTGCGGACGATGATTTCTATTTCTCCTGGCCTATGTACGCTGTCAAAGCGAGACGCATTGAGTCATGAGCGTGTTTTTGCTTGTGTGTTTCGCCAGGTTGAACGGAAATCGACTAAATAATTATCGGTTCATATCTTGTGGCAGGCAGGTTTGCTTTGACTGCCACAAGAACCCTCTGACTGACAACTGAAGACCGATAACTATTATTAGAACGTTTGTGTCAGACGCACCATTGTCAAACGCCCGATTTCCGGTGTCCCGATAAATTGTTGATGCTTGCGATCCAGGAGGTTTTGGACAGTTAGCGATAGTCGCGGTCTCGTACCGATGGGTATCTCATAGCCAGCGTTTAAATCGATCGTATAATACGATTCAATATCGCCGACGTAAACCCCTGACCTCACAGGGAAACCTGCCACAAATCGCGTCCGGAGTCCCACCCCTAACCCAAGATCGGCATTCGTGTATTGGACACTTGCTCCGAATTTATTCTTAGGCGCGTTGAGCGCAATATCACCCAGTCCATCAACATCTTCAAAGAGGTCTTTGCTGACAAACGAATAATTCGCACCAAAACTTAAACTGGAATTAAGGTAATAGGTAAAGTTCAGGTCCAAGCCGTTGAGCGAGATGTCGCCATAGTTCCGATAGGTCAGCATGACAGCGTTCGGGTCGGATGCTTGTTCTGGTGTGACCGTGCCGAAGGGAATGAAAGCTGCCCCGTTGTTATCGGTACCTGCTATGAACAACCTGACCAACTCCTCAACCGGTGAACCGTCGCCGTTTCCGCCTTGTTCAGGCGCGTCAAACGCGAGCACGGCTTGGCTAAGCACTGCATTTTTCGGATCGGCTAACGCTGCCGTGATCTGTGCGCCGAGCGATGCACTTAACGTTTCGGCATCTAAGAACACATTCGGCGTTTCAACGACGAGAGGCCCGACGAAATCGTTAATGCGTGAGTGATAGACATCGACCGAGAAAGCCAACTTATTCATGAGAATCCCTTTGTATCCGACCTCATAAGTTTGTGTGATCGTCGGCTTCAGTGCATCAACATCATTGACATCTTCAACGTCGATAAAGTTACCTGCCTCTGGATCGAGCGAACGGAGGACATTTTTGACACCGTCTATCTGTGTTGGGATGAGTGCTTCGAATCCGGCTGAGAGGTCTGTTACCAAGGATGCAGCGAGTTCTTCTAAGACAGGGGCTGGCAGTCCTTGAATCACTTGGGGTATTAGTTCTTGAACCACTTCTGGCGGCAGTGCAGCAATCGCCCCGGGCTCCTGCAATGTTGGCGGTAGGAGTTGAACCACTTCCGTCGGTAGCCCTGAGACGATTCCTTGGATTGTCACTGGAGATTGGGCTTGAAGGAGGGCTGGGAGTGCTTCAGCAGTGAAGGTCTGCTTTAGGTTCGCTTCAAAAACAGGTTGAACGCCGCTCATGACAGCGCCGCGCCCGACGCTCCACATAACGTTGGTAAAACTTGGATCGTCAAGCGGTATGTAAGCGTCCACTGGAAGCCGCGCCGCAGGTGAGAAGACCGAGCGAAACTCTGGTCGTCCGTTGGCACTTCTCTTGAAGGTAAACCCTGTTTCGGCGCGTACGCCTTGTGCCCGTAAGTCAATATTCGGACTGAAGCCTAACACCGGTTCAAAGTTTGCACCTAACTGAAATGCATCTTTTGCCGACAAAATATCGAGAAATAGGTCTGAAGTCCTCGGCGTATTGAAGGCGCGGTTATAGGTCGCTCTCAAGTTATGATCTTCGTTGGGTTGGAAGGCAAGCGCGACACGCGGGGAAAGAACAAAATCTTCCAGTTGGTTGTGGTCGTCAATTCGTCCGGCAGCAATGAACTTTAACTGTGGAAGGATTTTGGTTTCTGACTGTAGATAGGCACCTATCTCGTTGATATTGTCGTCCTCTTCATTGATACCGTTGATTGTTCCCTCTGTATCGGGCCGCGTCAGCAACACATCCAGTCCATAAGTAAAGCGTTGCCAATCGTCAAAACTATAACCGTGTTGAATCTGCCCGACATACAGATCAGAATTGTCAACGGTAGGGTCACCACTCCGCACGACATAAGTATCGCCAGCATCGCTTCGGTTCCAAAAGGCTTGGGCGAACAGGTCTTTGTAAATGAACCTGCCTTGGAGGTAACCGTACGTCCAGTTTTGTGCCTGACCAGCACCGATGCCAGTGAGTTCAATACCGGTGGCTTGTGTGAAACCGCTGGCAATAATAGCGGTCGTGTCGTCGTTTGGACTGTAATCAACCCGAAATTCGCCACTGGCTCTGTAAGTATCGAATATCAATCCGCCTTCACCTTCAATATCCTCTTTTGATCGTCCTTCTTCCCAATCGTTTCCGCGGAAATAATTGCCTGAAAACTTATATCCGATCGTCTCATTGACGACACCTGCGTGTCGAAGTGAACCGGTAAGTATACCACGTTCACCACCGCCGAGACTCATAGTCGTTCCTTGCGAAGTGAACGGCGAACGGGTGATGATGTGCATAACACCGTTGGCACTATTTGGGCCGTAGAGTGCTGCGCCGGGACCTGAGACGACTTCAATCTGTTCAATGTCCTCGTTTATCGTCGGAATAAAACTGTAACTATTGACACGCAGCGAGGGGACACTTGCAATCCGATTGTCAACGAGCGACAGAAGCGAACCTGAAAAGACGTTGTTGAAACCGCGAACGACAACATACGATGCCCCAAGCCCAGCACTGACAACATCCACCGCACGCACCGATTTTAAGTGTTCTGTAACACCTGGTGCGACGCGGTCCCTGATTTCCGAAGCACTTACAAGTGCAACGGATGCCGGTGCCTCAAGCACCTTTTCTCGACGGCGTGATGCCGTCACGGAGACCTTTTCAAGTTGAATTGCATTTGAAGAGAGCGCGATCTCTATAGATTTCGTTTCGTCGGCAGCGAGTGCAAAGTCTGTTACAACAGTATCGGTGTATCCCGGTGCAGATGCTGTAATTGTGTAGACCCCTGCAGCTAAATTTGTAATTTCGATCTTGCCGTTTGCTGCACTCACGCCAGTAACGGCATCACCCGTTTCAGGTGTAACGGTAATGGAAACGCCGTTCAACCGATTACCGATTTCGGCATCTGTCAGTGTGATGTTCACGGTAGCGGCTTCCGAAGATGCTACAGTGATACCCAAAATGGCGTATAAAAATAGGCTAAGAAGCAGAATTGATGATTTCATGTTATCTCCTTTGTAGGAAGTTTTCAATTTCTGAAGGTGTCGGTAGTGAAGGGATGACACCGACCTTCTGGGTTGCGAGCGCGCCTGCGGCGTTTGCGTAGCGCATGACCGCATCAAGTTGGACTTTTTCGAGCGATGTTAAGTCGGCGTGCTGTGTCAGTTGGCTGAGCATTGCGGCGACGAAAGCGTCTCCTGCGCCGAGTGTATCCACAACGTTAACGATGAAACCGTCAACAAAACCTGCAGTGCTGCCATTCGTGTAGTAGCACCCGCGCTCGCCTAATGTTACAACGAGCAGCTGCACACCGAGTCCAAGAATCCGTTCAATGCCTTGATTCAAATCTACATCGCCTGTGATAAATTCCCATTCTTCTTCTGATATTTTGACGACATCGGCGTAAGGCATCACCTCCCATATCCATCGCTTGGCATTATCGGTGTTATCCCAGAGCATTAGTCGTAAATTCGGATCGTAGGAGAGACGTGCGCCCCCTGCTTTTGCGGACCGGATGGCATGGAGCGTCGCCTCTCGGCTCGGTGAATGGCTGAGGCTGACAGACCCGTAGTGGAACAGTTCTGTGGATTGGACGTAGCCGATGTCAATTTCATCTGGTGCGAGCTGGATGTCGGCACCCGGGTGGCGATAGAAGGTGATGTCCTTCATGCCGTCGGAGCGTGTGGCGACGAAGGCTAAGGTCGTCCGAGAGGTCTCGCCTGCGATGAGATAGGTCGTATCCACACTGTTCTGTTGAAGTACTTCGCGTAGGAAATCGCCGAACGCATCCGCGCCGACTTTGCCGATAAATCCGGCGTCTACACCGAGTTTGGCTAAACCGACAGCGACATTGGCAGGCGCTCCGCCTGGAGCCTTGACAAAGCCGGGGGCTTCTGCCAGTACTACATCGGGCGTTGTGGAGACAAAGTCAATAAGGAGTTCACCGATACATAAAGCTTTTGGCATAGGAGTTTGTTCCTTCAAAACGTTGTGTGCAAATCTTGTGCCTGCCCCGTCTCTGCGGATCGGTATCCGGCATCAAAAATTTCTATGACATGCCGGGCATGCTCTGCCGTGACGATCGTCGGTGTATCCTCACGGATCCAGTCTACGAGCTGCATAATGTCTTCATAGACGTGTGCTTCTTGGATGTCGCGGTGGGGTCCGACGACGTGTGGCAGTTCGCGTCTCGGTGCATCAATCGGTTTCCCGTTAAGTGTATTGCCTTCAATCGCGCCGTCCGTTCCGTGGATCGCCAACCCGCCTCGGATGGCGTGTCCTGCGGCGGCACCGTACACAAAACCGAAGAACGCATCGCCGAAGTCGAGTAAGATAAAGGTGTTATCGTCCATATCGCACGGGAGCATCTCGCCTCGGAATTCACGTTCTTTGACGCGAACACCGGAGAACGCCGTCACGCGTTTCGCGGGACCGAGGATACCTGTCATCGTGTGCAAACCGTAGACAGTCATATCGTAAAGTGGACCGCCACCCGGTTTACGGAAATACCATGCCGGGTTGATGTTCGAGAGCATGTCGTCGCCGTGTCTAACGGATTCGTTTTCGTGGTAGCGTCCGAAAGAGGATCCTGTCGCTGCCCACGTTAATCTCCCGATGGCACCGTCATTGATGAGTTTGCGGATCTCTTGGTGGATCGGACGGAGCATCTGCCCGGGGGAAGCCACCAATTTCACGCCTTTACGCGCCGCCGATTCAATCAGGTCATCCGCTTCATCAACAGTCGTTGTCATCGTTTTGTTGAAATGTGCGTGCAGCCCGTGTTCAATCGCGAGTTTCCCCTGCTCATAATGCAAACCGATCGGTGAGGCGATGCTAACGGCATCTACATGTCCATCGGCTAAAAGTGCCTCGTAGGTTTCGTAAGCGTACGGGATATTGAATTTTTCAGATGCGGCTTGTGCCCGACCCGGAACAGGGTCACAGACAGCGGTTACCTGTAATCTATCTTGAACATCCGCTTGTGTGAGATGCGGCAAGATGCCCCGCACGGAGATACTCCCGACACCGATAACACCGATGCGTACTCTGTCACTATTTGACATAATGTTTCCTCCAAAAGCCAAAAATCGTAGCACGCAACAGCGGCGCGTGCGGAACCAACAAGAAGGGACTTTTGCCGAATAACCTTGACTGCGCGCAAGCAAAATTTAAAAATTACCGCCACGATGTTTCGTGTTGCCATCCTACAGCGTTTTTGAGTTTGTTGCAATTGATAAACGATTGATGCCCTTGAAGCGTTCTCACTTTTGGCAGGAATTCAGGTTTAAAACGTTCAACGAGTTCTTGAGAAGGTTCCACTGCAGACGTATCATCAGCGTTTAGAAAATAGACATCGTGTGCTGGTAATGTGTCCGCCTTTTCCATAATCAGGCGGTGTGCACTGGCGACATCTTCACTCCCGACCCAGCACCAGAGCCACGGTGTCCAACCGGTTGTCGGTTTGGCGTTCTCTGCCATCTGCTGTCGCCGTTCTTCTGGACTGATACCGGCGGGCCGCGTAACATAAGTGCGGATGCCATAAGCAAGGGTATAACTCGCCAAGAGGTCTTCGCCGCAGCGTTTAGAGAAACTGTAGGAATCTTCCGGGTAACACGGGTGTTCTTCGTCTATCGGCAAGTAATCTATCGGGATGTGGGTTTTGCTAATCCGAAAACCGTGTCCGAGTGCGCAATTGCTCCCCGACATCACGACGGTTTGGACACCCGCCTCAATCGCGGCTTGCATGAGGTAGTAGGTGCCGAGCATATTCGTTTTGAAGGTGGCATCGAAGCGGATGCCTCGCTCTTCAGCACCCGCCCGTAAATCTGGATGATCGACGGGACCCGGTTGTGCGCCGAGATGTTGGATTACGTCTACACCTTCAACGGCGCGCTGGCAGTCTTCAAAGTTGTTCAGGTCGCCTTGAACAAAAGGCAGGTGTGAGAATTCATCAGGCGGCGTTCTGCGCGACATTAGCACCAGCGAGTGTTCTGTTGCCAATTCTCGAATGAGATATGCGCCGAGTCTACCGCTTGCACCGGTTATTAGTACTTTCATAAAAAACCTTTCAAAAAATGAGTTGACAGGTATGGAAGCGTCGTCTATGATTATGCATATTATAGCAACGCCGCATATTTTGTCAAGTAAAGCGAATCTGTGAATCTGTGGAGGAAAATTGTGATGTATAACGCTGATACACATTTTAAGAATTTATATGACACCGTTCCGCGACAGTACGAATTTCAGGCAACCACGCGGGAAGAGTTGGTGGCGTGGCAAGCCAATTTCCGTCCGAAACTGCAGGACATCCTCGGTTTGGATAACATGGCATCCGATTTGGCAGGCTACGTTCCGAGAGCAGAGCAGCTGGAAGTCTTAGATATGGCTGACCATTCGCGTGAAAGTTGGTATCTGTGGGTGGAGCCGACCGTGCCGTTGCCGTTCTATCTACTCCGTCCCAGAACGATCGAGGGTAAACTTCCGTTGATTCTCACACCGCACGGACATAACCATCCGCATCTTTACGCTGGTATTGCGGATACGGAGGCAGACAAAAAGCACATGTTGGAGGGCGAGCGCGACATCGCACGGCAGGCAGCCGTTGAGGAAGGCTACATCGCCATCGCGCCGACGACGCGGGCTTTCGGTGAAACGCGGACAGATGCGGATAAAGAAGCAAATAATACGCACTCCTGTCGGCATCAGTTGGTTCATAGCATACTCGTCGGTCGTACACCGATCGGCGAGCGGGTGTGGGATATGTCGCGTCTCATTGATTGGGCGACGGCGAACCTACCGGTAGATGCGGAACGGATTGCGATTACGGGTAACTCTGGCGGCGGGACGGTTTCACTTTTCGCTGCTGCGTGTGAAACCCGAATCGCAGTAGCCGTCCCGAGTTGCTATTTCTGTACGTTTGAAGGGAGTATCGGCATGATCCGGCACTGCGAATGCAACTATGTGCCGGGGGTGATGCGACTTGGCGAGATGTACGATGTCGCAGGTTTAATCGCGCCGCGTCCGTTCTGTGCAATTGCCGGACGAGATGACAGAATCTTTCCGATAGATCACGTCGAATTCGCGTATCAACGGTTAAAGGATCTCTATACGGTGGCAGGTGTACCCGATAGATGCGAACTTTTTATCGGTGACGGCGGACACCGCTACTACAAAGCGGGTGCATGGCCCTTTGTGCGACGGTATTTCCAGAATTAGCATGAATCTATGGTAAAGTTTAGGATTAATAGGACACTCTGATAGGTTCGGTTGTGAAACTGAACCTATCAGAGGATGAAAGTGTCTGTTTATTCATCATTCCTCTTCACTTGTGCGCGCTTGAGAAACACCTGCGGATCCGCTAACCATTCGGCGTATCCGATGTTTCCACCATCAGTGAGATAGTCAATCTGCGCATCAAGGAATGCTCGTAATGTCACATCTTGCACCGCGACGGTAAAACCACCGTATTCAACCTGCGCATCGAGCGCGGTAACAACGAACGCGCCGTTGGACGCGGCGGCAGCATCACGGTTGCCAATCTCGCCTCTCGCGATTGCGTCAATCCTGCCATCGGTAAGCGCCTCAAACAACGCGGATTCACCTACATCGTCGCCGAGATAAATCACCTGGGGCATGTTTTCCGAAGGTGGGTAAAGCGTCTGTCTACCGTCTAAACTCGGAGAAGAGCCCGCTGCGGTAATGCTGTACTGCTGTGTACCATCAGCGACAACGCTGCCACCGGGTGTTTCAATGCGCGTCCCTTCGGCGAGAACGCCATCGGCATCGACAATTCCGATGATTTCGAGCAGGCGGACTTCTCCGGTTGTCCCCAAAAGCACACCGACCTTAACATCACGCGTAAGCGACGCATATTCAGAGAGTCTATCGGCATCCTCGGCACGCACCAAGAGCGATTGCCGGAACTTGATATGTCCCGATGTAAAGGCAACGCGCTGTGTGCCTGTTGCGTCCTGGGTCCGAGAATCCAGGATCGTGATACCACCCCCAATTAGATCGTATTCCGGCTCGGCAGACTTCAGCCAGATGCCCGGCCATTCGGCAATACCCTTTCGAGAAAAAGAGATGTCCGTTCCTTCCATGGTTTCAAGTGCCGTCAGCAAATCTGCCTCATAACCGAGATGCGTGTTGAACCCCTCGGCGGCCGGATCCGCATCTTCACTGTAGCTGACCGGGGCGAAATAGGCATAAAACCCGACATTCAGAACCTGTTCACTATAGGCTGAGATTTCGCGCGTCTCAGCTGACTCCGGCGCAACGACCGGCTGAATCCGCTGACACCCATACGCCATGAAACACAGCATCAGGCATAAGATGAAAAAAGCATAACTTCGAAACATAATTCCTCACTTTCTTCCACAAACTGGGAAGTTTGTGCTACAAAAGAGCAGCATGCATAAATCCTACTATTGTATTGTGTTCGTATAGGAATTATACACAATTTTTGATTATGAATCAAATTGAAATATGTTTCTGAAGACTGTTAGCACTATCCTTTTTTAATAGCCCACAACGTTTTCAAGATGATTTTAATATCCAAGGCGAGCGACCAGTTCTCAATATAATACCTGTCATAAGAGATCCGTTCTTCAAGAGATGTGTTGCCGCGTAAACCGTTGACTTGCGCCCAGCCGGTCATGCCGGATTTGACGCGCTGCCGGGCGAGATAGTGCGGGATCGATTCACTGAAGGTGTCAATGAGCCCGGACATCTCTGGTCTCGGACCCACGAGACTCATGTCGCCTTTGAGGACATTGAAAAATTGCGGTAACTCATCAAGACTCCAGCGTCTCAAGAACTTTCCGAGCGAGGTCTGTCGTGGATCGTCGGTCTTTGCCCAGATATGCCCGACTTGCTTCTCCGCGTCTGCACGCATAGAACGGAACTTATAGATATTGAACCGCTCACCTGCTCTGCCGACCCGTTCCTGATGGAAAATGGCTTTACCGGGTGATGTCAGTCGGATTGCGATTGCGATGGTGAGCATCAGCGGACTTAAGACAATCAACGCAAACAGACTGAAAACGATGTCTATGAATCGTTTGACGATACCGTGTACACCCTGCATCGGTGTTTCTCGCAATTGCAATATCGGGATACCCTCGAAAAAGGTGATCGCTGTGCCGCCTTTGATAAATTCGGAGAGTTCCGGGAGTAGATTGATTTGCACAGGTACGCCTTCGCAGGCGTGGAGGATTTGGAGGATAGTCTCGTTTGGCACTGTTGGTGATGAGATAAAGAGCGTGTCGAGTTGATGTTTTTGTACAATTTTAAGTATATCTCGACTTTCACCGAGGTGTGGGATGTCTGAAGTTTCGGCATCTGCTGGTAGGGGGCGTACCTTCAAACCGCACCTACCGATCAATTGGTAGCCGCTGTTCGGTTTCGCTTTTAAGGTCTTGATAAACTGTTCAGCGTGGGCATCATAACCGATGAGTGCGATGCGACTCACACCGACCCCTTGGGCGTGAATCGCTTGACGGAAACGGTGCAGGACGAGTCGTCCTAAGAACAACCAGACGAGGCTGAACCCAGAAGCGAGCAGCATCACCCAACGCGAGTAGGCATCGTGATGATAGATGAAGAAGAGTGCGGCTAAGGTGGCAATGAGTGCGATACCGGCGGCTTTGCAGAGCGTCCAGAACGCTGAAACGGACGCGTTGTTTTCTGGACGATAGAGTTTAAACGCCTTCAACGTCATCAACCAGATAATCGCCATCACGGGGATGAGTCGGAAATAATCTTCAAGGGGTGGGGTGCCGCCTTTATGCAGTGCCAGTGCCTCAGGGGTCCAACCGGATTCAAACCGGATCCAGTATGCTACGACGATTGCAGTGGCAACGAAACAGAGATCGAATAAAACTGTGAGTGCGATGAGCAGATGGTCGAGCGTTTTCTTGTTCATTGAATTCAGGTTAAACAGAGCTTGCAAACCCGTGTTGAGGGCTGCGTTCAGGTTGCTTCTCGTCGTATTTTACTTCAAGCGGAGCTTGCAATGCTGTCAGTCTGATAGGGCACTAACAGTGGACTATTAAGTATAGCAGATTCGCAGGATGCTTTCAAATTAAAATCGGGCGCGATTTGAAAATTGAAGGGCACGAATGATTGCTGATAAATTCTGGATAATGTGTTATGCTATCAACACAGATGTTTGTAAATCAAGTTTCGGAAATCTGAATATTTTACCGAAATGAGAGGGGTATAGCATGGTGAATCAACTGAGAGTCGGGATTGTTGGTGCACATCGTGGGAGTTCATATATGGCACCTTTTAGAGCAATCGCAGAAACCGAGGTAACGGCGTTTTGTGACATCAATCAAGAGACGCTCGAAAATGTTGCGGAACGATACGAGGTTTCCCAACGGTTTACAGATTATGAAGCGATGCTGGATGCCGTAGATATTGTTGTGCTTGCGACACCGGAGAACCTCCATGTACCACAGTCGATTGCGGCGTTAGAGGCAGAGAAACACGTCATCAGTGAAGTGACTGCCGCTGTTAAGTTAGAGGAGTGCTACGACTTGGTTCGAGCGGTTCGGAAATCGGCTGCCAAGTATACGATGGCTGAAAATACGTGCTATTCTAAGGCGAATGTGCTGATTCGCAATATGGTAGACTCTGGTATGTTCGGGGATGTCTATTTCGGGGAAGGCGAATACCTCCACAATATCAAGTCGCTCCATCACGATGCAGAAGGCAACCCGACGTGGCGTTACTACTGGCAGGTCGGTATCAATCGGTGTAACTATGCGACACATAGCCTCGGTCCGGTGCTGCAGTGGTTTGGGAGTCGTGTTGCGAGTGTCTGTTGTCTCGGTACCGGTGTTCATACCGATCCCGAACACGCGATGGAAGACACTGTGATGATGTTGTGTAAAACGGATTGTGGTGGGTTAATCAAGATTCGGATTGATATGCTCTCGAACCGTCCCGCAAATTCCTATTTCAGTTTACAAGGCACAAAAGGCTGTTATGAGGGTTCGCGTGGGTTGGGTGCGGCACCGAAGATTTGGTTGCGTGAATTCGGCATAAGCGAACAGTGGCGACCGCTCTTGCAATTTGAGGACTGCCTACCGGAACGTTGGCAGAACCCGCCTGCTGAAGCCGAAAACGCTGGCGATCTCGGCGAGTATTTTAAGGTACGGGATTTTGTCGATAGTATCCTTACCGATACAACCCCGCCGATTGATGTCTACACGGCGATGGATTTCACAGTGCCGGGATTGGTTTCGGAGCAATCGATTGCGAACGGTGGTGAGCCGATAGAGGTCCCGGATTTCCGAGCAATCGAATGATAGGTAGTTGTTGATCCGTAGCGCATCATCAACTTTCATTCTCGCGGCGGTGGCGATTTCGAGATAGATTTTATGGCTTGAATGTAATTCTGATTCTTTCCATGTTCAAGGATCCAGTGTAATTCTGATGGTATTCCGTCCTGACCATAATCATGGTGGCGTATCAACTCGTTTGCCACACTTGAGAACGTCATTCTGCTCTGACGATAGGCGTGTACCAACCCTAAATAGAATTTGTATGTTTCGCACAAGTTGATAATACTTCCGTGTCGAAGCAGCATATAATTATACGCGTTCAATAGGCGAATAAGGAATTCGTCATTGTCGGCATAGAATTTCTGGTTATTCAAGACATAATCCGTTCCGTCCCACTCGTAGAGGCTCACCCATGGTAGATTCGGCGCGCCAGGCACCTCGTCAACAGGTATACTATACGGGATTTTGATTTCGTAGCTGCCATCCTTATCTAAATCAACGTACTCAGCATCAGGTAGAAGCCCGGGAACTGTGTAACGGCCGAAGATTACCTTGAACTCGCCATCCTGAAACGAAATCACGGCAACGGCATAGCCGAATTCAACCCAGATGTCTAAAGTGCCATCGCCTGTCAAATCAACGAGTCTAAAGGTTGCATCGCGAGATTTAAGAGCATCCTTCGGCGGTTCGGTGAAGACGAATGCAGGACTTTGGAGTTCAAGAGATTTCGCCGACGGTACCGCTAAGGCATGCTCGCCAGAATCAAAAAGTTTGAAAAATGCTTTTTTCTTCGGCACCGCTGCCTGAGTCTCATCAGCGATCAACAGAAATGCTTGAACCCATCTACCTGAGAACGGGTAGTATTCCGTTGTAGGAACATCAAGCAGCATTAAAACAACGGATTCTCTTTCGGGGGTGTTGTCAATATTTGCGGTGGCTTTCAGCCGGGTGTTGTAAGAGAGTCCTTCGGGTCGGGTGGCAGGCAAAAAGCGGTGATACTTTTGACCCTCACGCCAAGAATACTGTTGATACTGGACCTCAGAATTTGGCGTTTTAGAGGTATCCGCATTTAGAGCAAAGGGGGCGAGTATCAGGGAAATACAAAGTGCTAAAAGTGTGGTTTGAAGATGTCGGTTCATGGTCGTTGTCTCCGATTTGACCCGTCTGATATTAGACGCGGGCAGTTATTTTTTTTCAAACCCGATCTATTTTCTCGGCTTTTCGAGTTTTTTCAAGAGGAACTCAGCGGCTTGAATATAATCTTGCGCGTTATCGCTTTGAATATACTTTCGTTTCTCAGCATGTTTGATGACCCACTGTAAATGCTTCCTTGCCATTGCGGCGTTGCCCCGATAGTAGAATACCAACCCTAAGTAGAAACTGTATGGTTCATATCTTCCATATCGAACCAACAGATAATTATACTGATCCAATAATGCAATGAGGAACTCGTCATTGTTGGCATAGAATGTTTCGTTATTTAAGACGTAAGTGTTTCCATCCCATTCGTAGAGGCTTATCCATCGCACATAGCGCAACCCGGGAATATCGACCATATAGATGCTGTAGGGGCTCTTGATTTCGTAGATACCATCGTTATCTAAGTCAACATATTCTGGCTCCTGATGCCTTGGATAGGTGTAGCGGCTGAAGACGACCTTGAACTCGCCGTCCTGAAACGAAATCACAGCAATAGCCCTGCCGAGGTCAAGCCATACGTCTAAGATGCCATCGCCTGTTAAATCAATAGGTCTACAGCCGATACCGTTTCCTTTAGCAGCACTTGGCCACGGCTCCTTGAAGACGAATGCGGGGCTATGATATTCAATAGATTTCGCGGCTGGCACCTCCAAATCATGGAGCCCGGCATCATAGAGTTTGAAGAATGCTTTTTTCTTTGGCACTCCTGGCTCGGTCTCATCAAGAATCAGCAGAAATGCGTGTGCCCAATAGCCTTCAAATGCTCCAAGTGTTCCTGAATCAACAAGTATTGGCACAAGGGTCTCTTTTTCGGGGGTGTCATCAATATTTGCGGTGATTTTCCGCCGGGTATCGTAAAAGAGTTTTTCTGGTGCTGGACCAGGAAAAAAACGGTGATATTTTTGACCTTCTGGATCAATTGGATCATCGTAACCGTGATACTCGACCTCAGAAGTTTCGGGGGTTGTGGTGTCAGCACTCACTGCCGAACAACCGAGTATCAACAAGATGGAAATCCCTAAAAGAACGGGCTGGATGTATTTCGTCACAATTTTTTTCTCCTCTATATTCTTATTCAAAGGCGGATCCCGGTGTGAGTTCCCACAACAGCACTGTGCCATCTGGGCTGCCAGTAATGAGCGTTTGTCCATCCGGCGCAAACGCCAGGCTATTGATGCCGCCCCTATGTCCTGTGAGTGTTCGGGTCGGGTTGCCTGTGTTCGCATCCCACAAACGCACCGTACTGTCCGTGCTCCCCGTCGCGAAAACCTCTCCATTCGGTGAAAACGCCACGCTATTGACCCAATCCGTATGTCCTGTGATGCGGGTCGGGTTGCCTGTGTTCGCATCCCACAAACGCACTGTATTGTCGCGACTGCCGCTAACGAGTCTCTGCCCATCCGGCGAAAACGCTATGCTCTCGACGGGACTCGTGTGATCCGTAAGCGTGCGAATGAGGGTGAGGGTATCTGCCTCCCATAACCGGAGTGTCTTATCCCAACCGCTGCTAACGATCGTTTGTCCATCCGGCGAAAACGCAACGTCACGGACTCTACTGGTATGCCCCGCGAATGTTCGCAGGAGTGTACCGGTGTTCGCGTCCCATAGGCGCACGGTTTTGTCATAACTGCTGCTAACGATGGTTCCGCCATCGGGTGAAAACGCCACGCTATTGACCCCATTTTCATATCCTGTGAATGTTCGGACGAGTTTGCCGGTGTTCACATCCCATAAACGCACTGCTTTGTCCCTACCACCGCTAACGATAGTTTGTCCATCTGGCGCAAACGCCACGCTATTGACCGAACCCGTGTGTCCTGTGAGTGTGTGGATGAGGTCGCCTGTATCAGCCTCCCATAGACGCACGGTTTTGTCATAACTGCCGCTAACGATAGTTTGTCCATCGGGTGAAAACGCCACACTATTCACCGAACTTGTATGCCCTCCGAGTATTCGGAGGATTTCACCGGTGTTTACATCCCATAACCGAAGCGTACTCTCCATACTTCCACTAACGAGAGTTTCTCCATCTGGCGAAATTGCCACACTTTGGATGTAACCTTCATGTCCTGTGAATGTCTGGACAATATCGCCTGTATTCGCATCCCGCAAACGGATTTTATTGTATCCACTGCCCCCGCTAACGATCATTTGTCCGTCCGGCGAAAACACAACGCTATTGACCGAATACGTATGCCCGCCCGTGAATGTTCGGAGGAGTTTGCCGGTGTCCACATCCCATAACCGTATCATCTTGTCATAACTTCCACTAACGATCGTTTGTCCATCCGGCGAAAACGCTACACTCCTGACCGAACTCTCATGTCCGGTAAATGTTCGGACGATGTGTCCGGTGGCTGCATCCCATAAACGGATACTGTCCTGGGTTGTACCGAGGATAATTTGCCCATCCGGCGAAAACGCCACATTATCAATCCGAGTCCTATACCCTTCGCGTGTGTGGATAGGGTTACCGGTGTTCGCATCCCATAAACGGAGCGTACCGTCCCAACCGCCGCTAATAAGTGCCTGTCCATCCGCCGAAAACGCCACACTCTCGATTGAACTCGGATACCCCGAGCGTGTTTGAAGGAGTTTACCGGTGTCTACATCCCATAAACGGAATGTATCGTTCCGACTCGCGCTAATGACTATTCGTCCATCCGGCGAAAACGATACATTCTCGACCCAATCGACATGCCCGACGAATGTTCGGCGGAGGTCGCCGGTATCAGCATCCCATAACTGAACTGTCTTGTCTTGACTGCCAATAGCGATGGTTCTTCCATCCGGCGAAAATGCAACGCTAAGGACCGGACTCGTATACCTCGTGAGCGTATGGAGGAGGTTCCGTGTGTTCACGTCCCATAAACGCACCGTTCTGTCCTGACTCGCAGTCGCGATGGTTCTTCCATCCGGTGAAAACACAACGCTATTCACCGAATCCAGATGTTCACTGAGTGTGTCGGTGAGGGCGCGGGTGTTCACATTCCATAACCGGAGCGTCCTGTCCTCACTGACACTGACGAGCGTTCTTCCATCCGGTGAAAACGCAACGCTATTTACTGAATCCAGATGCCCTGTGAATGTATGGAGGAGGTCACCGGTTTCAGCGTCCCATAAACGCATCGTTCTGTCCCGACTCCCACTAATAATTGTCTCTCCATCTGGCGAAAATGCCACACTCTTAACCGAATACGTATGCTCCATGAATGTGTGGATGAGGTTTCCGGTATCAACATCCCATAAACGGACCACCCTATCCCAACAGCCGCTAACGATGGTCTCTCCATCCGGCGAAAACGCAACGCTACTGACCGGATCCTTATGTCCCGTCAATATGCGAATGAGTTCGCCTGTATCAATATCCCATAGACGCAACGTCTTATCACTACTGCCGCTAACGAGCGTCCTTCCGTCTGGACTAAACGCCACGCTGTCGACCCAACTGGTGTGCCCTGTGAATGTCCGAATCGGGTTGCCGGTGTTCGCATTCCATAATCGGAGCGTCTTGTCTCGACTCCCGCTAACGAGCGTCTCGCCATCCGGACTAAAGGTTACGCTATTGACCACATCCGTATGCCCTACGAGTAGGTCGAGAGTTTCACCTGTCCGCACATCATAAATCCAAATACCGACACTACTCGCCACGGCGAGGCGCGCACTATCGGGGGCGTAGGCAAGCGCGGAATATGCGGTTTCGCTTATCCAGCCTTTACCGAGACGCGCTTTTGCACTCTCAGGTAGACCTAATTGCGTATAACTTTCATACTCGGCAAAGGTTTTGGGTAAGGATAGCGTTGAAATCAGAATAAGTGCCGAAAAAATTGAAAACAGTTTTGCTTTCATAGGAGTCTCCATTTCTTAACGATGGACGTACGAAGAAAAGAAATCTTCTCTGAATCTACACAACTCACAGGAAAAGGTGGCAACTTAACACATATATTGAAGATAATGTGCAAGAATCATACCAACGCAGAAATGCTAAAATGGACAGATAATTTGGGAAAGTGTGTGTTATCTAACACAATAGGGAAGGGATATTTACGAAACTGTATCAAATTGAAAACACGTTGATAAGGGGAAATACCAACACTGTTTTCTTCGGATATAGGGGCGCGTCATTGATAACCGCATCAGCAAGGGTGGATTAGATTTGGAAACGGCGTGTCCTATTCTTCTTCTTCGACGGGCAAAAAGACGAGTCCGCAGCTGCTACAACGATAGCCACTCTCCGGTTTCGAGTCTACAATAGGGAAAAGCATTCCGCAGCAGATCGGACAGGGTTCGTCAATTTCCATGTCTGCCTGTTCCATTTCGCCAGATCGGTTTTCAAATTCAACGATCATATTTTTAATTTTCCTTAACATTAACGCGCGTATAGATGTCTTGCAAGACGATCTCACATCCAATTGAAATCAGCGAAATCACATCGTCCAGTGCCCGAAATTCGGTATGCTCCCATTGTCGATCTTGCCGCCAATGGTGTTCAACGCAGGCCTTGTGTTGTGAAACAAGGATGTAGTCTCGCAACGATGTAAGTTGCCTATAGTGCGAAAATTTCTCGCCTCGGTCATAAGCTGCAGTGGAGGGTGAAAGTACCTCTACGATAACAATCGGGTTCAGAAGGGTGTCGAAAACCTCATCCTCAAAGCGAGGTTCACCGTAGGCAACAACGACATCTGGATAGAAGTAGGCTATTGAACTGGGCTGCACGCGCATATCACTGGAATGGACTTCACAATCTGACTCCACTAACTGGTTGTAAAGTGTATTGGATATGTTGCTTGTGATAAGACTATGGGCGCGACTTGCCCCAGACATTGCGAAAATCTGACCGTCGAGGTATTCACTTTTATGGAATGCCTTTCGTTCTCGCGTGATATATTCCTCAGGGGTAAAGAGGGTTCGTGCTGGAAGAGCTGCCATACGTTTTTCCTTTTTCCTTAGCGTAGAGGTCATATTAACAACATCAGGACTTACGCGATTTTGACTGCAGCCTATTCTGTTAGATAAGATTTCTCGGAAAACCGAGCGTTTTGGTGTCACAAACTGGAAGTTTGTGCTACAAAAGAGCAGTATGCGTAAGTCCTACATAATACCGCATTTTTAGGAAAAAGCCAATCTTTTTTCGCTATGCTATTCAGAACGATTTAGTATCTCGGTAGGGTTGGATCGATGTGGGTTGCCCACTGGTCAATCCCACCGATGAGGTTCTTGGCATCCGTAAACCCATTTTGTTGCAGATAGGCGACAGCATAGAGGCTGCGTTGTCCATGATGGCAGTAGACAACAATCTCTTGGTCTGACGGGAGACTGTCCATGTGATGCGGCAGTGTGTTGATCGGTATTAACCGCGCACCGTCGAGATGTACGATGTCGTATTCGCTCTGCTCACGGACATCTAACAATAGGATAGATGCATTTGCGTCGAGTTTCTGTTTCAATGCTTGTGGCGAAATTTCGGGGAGTTCGGTCTGCATTATTTACTCTCTTCCTCGGTTTGAATAGGTGACTTTTCGTCAAGAGGCGCACATTCTGGACATGGACAGATTTCACGTAGCACTTCAAACGGGTAGATACCGGTGTTGTGTCCATCGTCCCAACTGAACTGGAGCGCGTAGCGGCCGACTAACTGCACATCAAGGGGTTGGATAGCGTCCGAGACTTCAATCAGCGTTACGTCGCCGTCGCCTTGCGGTGCAAAAAGGGAGTGGATGTCTCGCCCTTTATGTCGAATGATGGCGCACTCGGCACACGGACACATCTGCCGGAGGTAGGTGTACGGATACCAACTGACATGGCCGTCCTTCCACGCTACCTGAAAAGCCTTGTCGTGTTTTTTCAGAAGTTTTGGACTTTTTTCAGCTATCGTCATGCTACTTATATGTGTACCTACAAAGCACATCTATTGGAGATTAGTTGGCAACCTACTTAAAAGAAGCCGAGTTCGTCCTTTGCGTCGTCACTCATCATTTCCATGGTCCAAGGCGGGTTCCAGACGACATTGATATTGACTTCGTCAACGCCCTCAAGTTGTTGGGCTACGTGCTGTGTACCGTTGATAATCTGGCCACCGGCAGGGCATCCCATACTCGTCAAGGTCATGGTAATATCCACTGTGGTGTCGTTGATGTCAACGCCGTAGATAAGTCCCATATCGACGATATTGATACCGATTTCGGGGTCGATAATGTTTTCTTTAATAGTTTCTAATACAGTGTCTTCGGATAGCATTAGGTTTCCCTCCTATAATGAATCAAATTAATTAATCAACACTGACAAGGATGTCGTCATCTTCAATTTTGACAGGGTAACATTCGATGGCTTCGACAGCAGGCATACAGAGCGGTTCTCCGGTTTTGACGCAGAAGCGTGCACCGTGCCGTGGACATTCAATCTCGTCGCCGTTGAGAAAGCCTTCGGCTAAAGGGCCGCCGTCGTGTGTGCAAACGTCCTCCATCGCATAGAACGCACCATCAATATTGAAAAGTAATACTGGAACGAAGTCCACCTCGACCAAATGTTTCGTGCCGGGGGTTACTTCACTAACTTTCGCTACTTTATAGAATTCTGCCATTGCATTCCTTCCAAATCTCTTCGTGTGTGTGAAATTTCAATTGATCGGATTTTTTACGTTCAAGAATATCTTCCATATCCTCATAAAGTGGAGATTCTTTATCAAGGTGGAAAATCCCGAGTTCTTGTGCCGCAAACTCTACTAATTCTTCTTTATTCATCTTCTTCACCGGGCCAGCAGTTGATGCCGTAGACACCGGCTTTGAGTACCTTGAGTGCCAATAAGGCACACTTGATGCGAACGGGTCCCAAAGGGATACCGACCATATCTAACATATCGTCTTTCGTGAGCTGTTTAACCTCATCAAGAGGTTTACCCTCAATCATCTCTGTCAACATAGAGGCAGCCGCCAGACTAATCGTACAACCGTGGCCACTGAAACGTACCTTTTTGATTTTATCGTCCTCAACAAGCAGGTCCATGCGAATCAGATCCCCACACAGCGGATTGTCTTCCTCGTGTGAAATATCAGGGTTCGGCAACGTCCCGTAATTGCTCGGATTCTCGTAATGGTCAAGCAGTTCCTCTTGATATATGTTCATTTTCTTCTCCGGGTCATCAATTTTTGTGCTCTACACAGCCCTTCATATAACCTGTCAACATCTTTAGTTGTGTTGTAAAGGTAAAAACTGGCACGTGCGGTGGCGATAACATCCAATTTTTTCATGAGCAGTTGTGCGCAGTGGTGTCCAGCACGGATAGCGACACCGTGTGTGTCCAGGATTCCTGCCACGTCGTGTGGGTGGATACCGTCGATATTAAAGGAGATGACTCCTGCTTTTTGATGTGGGGCGGACGGTCCGTAGAGCGTAATACCTTCGATCTCTTTTAAGCGTTGATGTGCGTATTTTAGGAGTTCTTGTTCATGGACATGAATTGCCGCTAAATTTGCCTGTGTGATATAGTCCGCGGCGTGTCCGAGTCCGATCGCCTCAGCGATGCTGGGTGTCCCTGCCTCAAATTTCGCTGGGAGGTCTGCGTAAGTTGATACGTCGCGTTCGACGGCGCGAATCATTGAACCGCCACCGAGGAACGGCGGCATCTCCTCAAGCAGTTCCAACTTACCGTATAACACGCCGATGCCGGTCGGTCCACACATCTTATGTCCCGAAAATGCGAGGAAATCACAATCGAGTTGTTGAACATCGACGTGAAAATGTGGCACCGATTGCGCTGCATCGACAACGACTTTCGCACCGACGGCGTGTGCAGCCTCAGTGACAGACTGAATTGGATTAATAGTTCCAAGGACATTAGAGACGTGTCCCATGGCGACGAGTTTCGTTTTTTCGGTGAGGACATCTTGGAGCTGCGTGAAATCGAGCAGCCCTTCATCCGTTATCTCAAGGAACCGGAGTACAGCACCTGTCCGCTGTGCCAGCATCTGCCAAGGCACGAGGTTGCTATGGTGTTCCATAACGGTCAGGACGATTTCATCACCCTCCTGAATATTTGTGTTTCCCCAGCTATGCGCGACGAGGTTAATAGATTCCGTTGTGTTCCGCGTGAAGATGATTTGGCGTGTGCGCGGTGCGTTAATCAGTCGTGCCACCTTCTCGCGAGCGCGCTCATATTCCTCCGTTGCCTGTTCCGAGATCCGATAGATACCGCGATGGATATTGGAACGATAGGTATCGTAATAGGCATCCATCGCGTCAACGACAGGGCGCGCGGTCTGCGTTGATGCGGCGTTATCAAGGAAAGCCAACGGGGGTTCTGTCGCGAAGATCGGAAAATCCTTACGGATACGTTCCACATCAAGCGGACGAAATTCTGAGGTGTGCATGTTTCTTTAACCTATTTTATTCATTTTTTGAATCGCGGATAAAACCGCGTCCACAAAAGACGTTTATTTTTTCAATCAACATTCCCGCGCAAATTAAAATTCATCTGTGTATCTGTAAAATGCCGTTCCATCTTCCGCATCGGTTCAAGCCACTGCTTCGGTAAACGAATGAGATTCCGCAGGGATCTCGGATCTTGAAAATAAGCATCGTCTATTTGCCAAAATTGCAAGCGCGGAAACGTTTCGTTGTTATGGGTGAAGGTCCCCATATCCGCTGCTTCTTGACGCATACCAGCACTGACAGGCTCAATGGTGATAAAGACTCCGATTGCATCGTATTTATCCATTGTCCGGCAGAACGACTTGACTTGATCAATAGTCGGTTTGCCGCTCTTGACTTCAGCAAATATTCGCGTATTTGTCGTTTCTCCCTCTTCCGGGTCCCAGAGCATGATATGTCCGACCTCTGCTTCGCCATCCCTACCGCCATCACCAACAGATTTTGTTGGCTGAAGACCGAGCCGTGTAACCGCCCAATTAGAAAAGTCGTGATATTTCCTTTCATCACGGACAAGTTTATGCACCTCTTGCATGTTAGTCGGGTATCCGTGGATTTCATAGTCTTTTGACGGTTCTAAACCGTGCCTGTCAGCGAGTCGGCGGCGCATCGGATCAAGCGAGAGAATTGTAAGATCAATGCCTATCCAGAACCGATTGAGTGTTTCTGCTGCGTCTATTGTTGTACCGCAACCTGCAAACGGATCCATGACGAGATCGCCTTCGTTGCTGGAGGCTTTTATCATCCGTTCATAGAGAGCACGCGGTTTTTGTGTTGGATAGCCGAGGCGTTCTTTTGCTACAGAATTCAAGGATGGAATATCTTTCCACCAGTCGTTAGGGGTCATGCCATCTTCTGGATAGTAATACCTCTTTTTACCTGCGTCAACACGGATCCGACATCTTCGTCCTTGGTCATCCACTTGCCGGTAATGGCTTTCCAAGTACTCTTCACTGATTGGCATTTTATAATTTCCCCAGTATGCCCTATCGGTTTTGGTATAAAGCAAAATAGTATCGTGTTTCTTGGCAAAGAACCGTTTTGGACGTCCACTGTTATACCATTTCTGAATGATGCTATTGCATTAGCGATTTGCGTGAAATCCGTAGCACTGCGCAACAAACTAACAGTTTGTTCTACGACTATAGAAACATTTATTAACAGAAATGGTATTAGAATATCCCCAAACAATTTCATTCCTATAATTTTCTACTTCAAATACTGCATCCATTACGCCTTTGAGGTAATGACTCGCGGTTGGGTCACAATGTAGGTAAATACTCCCTGTATCTTTGAGAATGCGGTGCATCTCTGCCAGCCGTGGTCCCATAAACGCAAGATAAGCACGCATCGCCCCTTTGTTGCCGGACACCGCATTTTGTAGCACAAGATCATACCCTTTCAGGCAAATGTCCAATGCCTTGTAGGTGTCGCTGGTGCGTGCGCGTCTTTCAATATCGGCGCGGGCATCTTGTGCAGGGTCGTCCCATGTCCATGTGTCCGTGAACGCTTTAGATTGCGCGAGCGAATCCGTGAGGAATGTGTTGTAGTCCCGTCCGCTGTTGAAGGGTGGATCGGTGCAGATTAGGTCGACGCGTTGGTCGTCCATTTCCCGCATGACTTCAAGGTTATCACCGAAATATAGTTTGTTCATTTCTTTTTTGTCTGAATCACGGATTATCACGGATTACACAGATTTCGCGGATTATGTTGGGTTTCGCAAGCTCTACCCAACCTACAGATTAACTATTGTGCGGCATGTTCCTGAAGAATCTCAACGATCTTTGGGGCAATTTTTCGTAGTTTTTCTTCTAACACGTCATCATCAATAGAAAGGAATATACCTTTGTCTACATCTAAGGGAAAAGCTTTATCCTGTTTTACACCGTTAAGAGCATAGCGAACACGCACAAACGGACTATATCTACGACCTTCCCGATAAGGTTCTTCCACACTTAAAAACTCGATTGCGTCAGTACTCGGGACACGCCCTTCCAAGTCTATAGTCTTGAATGTAAGTTCAAGTCTATTGACATTATCAACTATATGTTTCATGACAATACCTTCGCCAAAAGTGATTGATTAAATAGGGTAAATATCCTAAAGTTATAGGTGAACAAAAACCAAACTTAAAAGGA
>JAODVQ020115316.1:0-16374 GCA_025400075.2 Phenganax stokvisi
CACACACACGGAAATAGGTTTTTTCCACCCCAGATAGCGTGCTTTCCTTTACACATTCAGTACCCCACAATACGTAAGTATATATTGCCCAGAGGGCGTTTGTCAACCGCACAATATGTGTCCCTAATGGTACACACGCGCACTAGGTCGACTTGGGGCCAGACTGCTAAAAATAATATTACGCAACGTTATATAACACCACATTCCACCCGAGTCATCGAACACGTTTGAGGGCTGTGTGTTATGTAACAGTTCATCGAACCCACTTAGTACACTTTAGCACCCTGTTGATACTGTAGCTCTAGCACTGCCAATGAATAACAGAGTGCACTATACAGATGCTGTGCATGCATCCCATATGATATTACCATTGAACAGTGTCAGGGCACACATCCTCCTATTCTCTAAGGTCACTTTCTCCATAAATATCTCGCTCTGGTTGTAGTAGCGAACAAGTAGCTATAGAGATGGCTTACAAAATTTAATTTCTTTACTCACTCAAGATACAGTGAAAGGATCTACTAGTATTAAATGTAGTCTTTCCTTCGGTTACCTTTGCACAATATTGTCTCTATCACGTACATATATAGTTCAGTAGTGAGCATGATTATTTCCCTTCTGGTTGGACCGGGAAGTTATATATACGTATATATGTAGATATATATGTAGGAGTCGGCTGGTCGGATACTTACCGTGTACTGCTGTCCGAGTCTCGGGCAATCTGGAGACACGTGATTCCTGCCTGGTGTGCAGCCGGGTTCCTTGACGACCGAGCCAATGAGTCGATGGCGGTAACGGTGACAGATAGTGGGGGGAGAAAGAGAAACAGAGGGTGTACACATATACATACAGATAGCACTATCTCAAATCTATACCCACACGAAACGGTACGCTAAGACAATGTAGTGCGGTCATGCACTACCAGAATATTTCTCTAGACCAGCAGCAGCAGTTCCCACACAGCCGCACAGAACAGAGCAAGTACCACAACTGTGGGATGGCAGTGTATATTGTGCATCACCCCACAAGTACTCACTCAATACCAACCCCCTGAGGGCATTCTTACTCACTGGTATATCGTTTTTAGAGGCATCTCCTCATTCACCTGCAATGAGACCATCTCGTGTATCGAGAGCCTAGCATCGTACCTAAAAATCGAAAAATAAGGTAAATTGAAGCACATGTGAACGACACGAGTCAAAAAATGGAAGTTTCCCCTCATCCGTGTGTACAGCCCAAATATATGCATATTATTGTCCTTTTAAATGCACACATACACACGTACACAGATACAAATATACATATATGCACAGGTCTGACAAAAGCATATAAAAAAAACAAGCTACAATGTGTGTTTAGGAGGAGGCACGTGTATAGAGAGGCAAATGTACGTACATTTCTGAGTGGGCACAGGTCAGGACAGAGAGTAGAGAGAGAGAGAGAGCATTAAAAATGTATTATTGTTGATATTATATATTATGTGTGAGTTAGTGTAACGTACCCGGCACTATAGATCTTGTTCCCGGCAGAAGTGAGGCAGCGGACAATTCCCACGTGGCCCGGTAGCCATGCAACTGTGTATGGATAAACATCAAATACAGGGGGCAAAATGTAGAAAACTTCAATGAACCTTACACTCACTCACTTGCATATACACTAAACTTATATATATAATATATACACTGAAGTTTATTACTGCTTGAGCTACCAGGGAGCTGGGTATACATACATACTTCAGTTTATCTTTAAACTCTGCCCATTCCGAAGGTTTAATAGCAGTGTTATTATTATTGTTATTATTATTATTTTATTATTATTTATTACACTTTAGTTCACTCTATAATTGTGCTAACGATCTCTATTACTCAACTTATACAATATCAATATACCTAGCTAGTATACTTGGCAGACTATATCATTATTGCTTGACCTAGAGGTGCCCTAGTCCACTTTATTCCTTGACCTATAATTGTACTAGTAACCCCGATATACTGCACTCGGTTATGCATACGACAGTAACCGATATCTCAGGTAGGTTACATACTGTACGATGACAGACCGTACGATGTGGCCACCTGTCGTTTCAGAGAGCTACCGCGGCAACAAGCCGTTAGGGGCACGGCTCGTGAATACCATTACCCTCAATACACACCAGATATAATAGGTGTACTATATTGGAGTGGGGGGAGTAGATGGGTATTCATTCTATGGTAATTCATCAGAATGAAATCAGATAGGTGATGTCATTTTAGAAATTCGCACAAGAATGTATGCCAAGTGTGTGTCAGTAGTATTATAGCTGGGTATACATTACACCGCACCTGTGTGTGAGAGGAGTGGAAATCCATTGGCAGCAAGTTTCCCTGCAGGGGGAGATTGAATGTTGTCAACACCTCACCTTTGGGTCACCTCAGACCCCCATTTAGCCACCCTTTCAGGCAGACTTGGCTCAGTACACACATTTCACCTTCTCAGGACAAACACACCACAGCAGGTATAGATATACATAGATCTATACTATAGGGATGGAAGTACATAATAAAAGTACATTGAAACCTTCTCGATGTATGTGAGTGCGTGGTAGCAGAGGTCGTGCACTGAGCACTGAGGCAATTTACCTGGGCTTTGCCTTCATTAGGGGCAGGACTTCCCACACATGCACTATAGAGCACATAGTATATAAGAGGTCGGTTGCTGGTACTGGCTGTGTCTAGAAGCCCCAGTTAAAGAAGCGTGCTTCAATTATACTCACAGCAACTTGAGGAAATTAACCGTATCTCAAGCACGATACGTGTCATAAGGGCTGCAGCAATTTTCCAGCATACACACAGATACATACGTGTATTACACCACTAGATCAGGCAATGTATGTAGAGATACATACACAAGACTAAGGCTCCATATACAGTTACGA
Organism: Phenganax stokvisi; assembly: GCA_025400075.2. Taxonomy (NCBI): domain Eukaryota; kingdom Metazoa; phylum Cnidaria; class Anthozoa; order Malacalcyonacea; family Clavulariidae; genus Phenganax; species Phenganax stokvisi. The sequence continues at coordinate 2,915 of JAODVQ020115316.1, forward strand.
AGCACACCAGAATACAAAGAGTTGTAACGATGATACGCCTTCCGCCGATACATTGGTATTGTGGTCAGTTGTAGAGTGGCCGGGGTCCTAAGAGGAAAGGCTTTGTTCTGTCTGACGATAACAAGCCCAATTTCCAAACTAATAAACCAATATTCACATGCCGTGCATTAACCTCCATTAAACTATAGCGAGCAATTAAGAAGTAGGCAGAGAACTGTGTACACAAACCAGGCCCCAGGCCACCAACTAATCTCCCTTTCCTCCAATTGAAATGGTATTTATCCTGTGTTGTGGGGTCACAGGTGAGTGGTGGCATGATATTTGTCGAGCTTGCATCAGGGCCATGTTCGGGTAGGTTATTGCAGACCCAACTATGTACATTATGACCCCCAGTGTGGTTCAGCTCGATTGCTGTCCAAGATCATCTCGACATACATGGTTCGAGCATCAAGTACATACAAACCTTGGAGAGGGTCTGATACACGCATAGAAACGGCAAACTCCAGGAATTGTACTTTGAGCTCCATTGAATTATCTCACCGGCCGCCAACATTGATCACACACAGACACACACGCGCCGCACACTGTACACAAACACACACAGTACAACTAACATTCATTTCAGGCCTTTGTCGACATGCCAGTTTGTTCTACCTATTCAGTAGCTACGATGGGGAGATGTGAGGCTGCCAGCCGGTGTAGAAGACACGCTGTTCTGAGCCTGCCAGGTGGTGTAGAAGACAAGCTGATCTCAAACGGTGCATAAATATCTGAAGGATTCTTCGTGTGTGAAGATCACACTTAGAAAGGATTGCATTTGTCGCCCAAACTGATGTAAGAGATTACCTCACCCTCACTCTCAGTCTCTATCTCACACACACACAAAGACAATCCAGCTAGATACAGAGTGCAGACAGACAAAGTTTAGGGAGACACCCACTCTTGTGTGTGTGTGAGTTCACCAGAGCCCTTGACCGCTACCACACCAAAAGAATCAGTTAGACAGAGAGAATGTCCAGATCTAGTGCTGCAGCCTCACAGCTCCAGGAAATGGGCAAGCTAAGCCCCTGGAATCAAACACTCAGGGCTTTCATAATACACTTCCTATTGTACAGCGCCCCTCTCTCTTCCTCATTTGGCCACATAAACTATTTGGTTTTTGCCCCCTTGAGTAACCTTTCAAGGAATACAATGGGAACAAGTAACGGTGGATACAAGTCCGTGCATGGAGGGCCTATCCAAACTGCTGGTAATGTAGGAAGAAAGAGAGAGAGCTAGCAGTGTTAACAGCTACACCTTGCTTTCAAGATAGGTCCAGAACAAGAGTTCTAGGAAAGAGTCCAAAGGTCGTTCTGAGAACAATCTGCTTTCTGTGCACCGTAGTCTCTGCTGCTCCGAGCCTGCACCTAGTCATACATGCTAACCATACATGGATGATGAGGCTTTTGTCACACCAAATGACAATCAGATACCTAAGAGTTTAAATGGCACTTCATACCCCTTTAAGCAGTGCCATGAGGAAAACTTGAAAATACCAGACATCTATACATATATACAATGTATGTGCACATCATGCACATGGAAAGAGTCTAAAGGTGACTGCTGGTTATGGGCTGCCGTGTAGTATCACGTCACTAGTTACCACGGGCAGGTGAGGAGCACATGCACAAATTGTTGACAAAACAAATCACACTGATTATAATGGATCGGTAATCCCAGAGGATGCTCATTGTTTCTCACTGCAGATACAGCTCCCCTCACACACACATAACACACAACACACACACACAGTTCTGCAGTGATGTACATAGAGGAGTATACCATAGAGCCTTGCCTGCATAGCATGTCCACTAGTTGGCCAGACGTTTCATCTTACACCAAATCCCCACAAGATACAGCACCACACTCACTCGTGATGCAGCACACAAACATAATAGGCATGTGTACATATACCTGGGATAGTGTGTTATATAGTCAAACCACTCTAAACAGACACCTCCGAATAAAGGACACAATTGAAAGGACACACCTGAAGTATATCAAGGGCTTAACCTCTGAATTAAGGACAACTCCCATAAGCAAGACAAAAAGTCAAATCTCGATGGAATCTTTCTCGTGGAAGTTTTATGGTGGTCAGTTATATTACCTGATTTTCTGAGAAATGCTAATCCTTTTCCTGTGCCCAACAGCAGCAAATTCTTACGCGACAGCCACAATAGTGAAAACACTGGCTCTCCTACCTAAGGGGTTTCAAACCAGGTTTTAAAGTTGAGTGAAAAAAAAATAGGAATCATGCTTGCTGCTTAGTATAATACTAACATATACGGAATCGTAGGGTTGGTTGGATGACGACCACAACACCACGCGGCCGTCCACAGAACAGGAAAATAGAACTCTCCCTTCCGACCTAAAAAAGCAGATAAAAACACATTACACATTGAAACCACAATGCTACGTACGTTGCCAGCAATGCACACATACACACACAAGAGGGGAAAAAGACGGCGATAAACTTGCATCAGGGAAACTATTATGCAGCCAATGCTACACAACCAGTATACAATCCCTGACACAGTGCATATTATAGGGAGTGGTTCACTGCATGCTGCCAAGTACTCGGACATGAAAAGGCAATTCGTCAGGTCCTCCAAAAGCAGATTTCTCGGAACGCATTCCCCCTAGACCACCATACTCAGTGTAATGTACTAGTACTGACAACAGACACAGCCCAACATCGGCTGGCTCAATGCCTTGAAAGTCCACCACAGCATAATAGATAATGGATTGCCGCTGCACTCGTACTCGGCAAGGGATAAGGCAATGAATAGTCGGGCCAGAGGCCCCCACATTGTACTCTTAACAGTGTGTCCTACGCCATCATGTCTCGGAGGAGTTCCCACACAAACACCCACCTACCCACATATCACGCTTTTCAGAGGGTGCCAGAAATTCAAAGTCGTGTAATGATCGGTATGAGGGTTCATTGGCCATTGAGTTGGGGTTCAGGTCATACGGTCATACGTTATGTTAGGGGTCAGTGAATAGAGGAAGCTACCAGGTACCAGCTACCGCAAGCGTGCAATATGCATAGTGCACCTAGCAATCCATAAACAGGTCCGAGTGAGCGTGGGAAGAAGTTTACATGCCTAACCGGTGAGATAAGGGGAGGGCACACACGCACCGAAACCAAACGTAGATGCGTGTCAACACACCAGTAGTGTAGGTCGGATATCCAGCCCCTGTGCTCCCGCACTGCTTCCGTCTTCTTCCCCGTATCGGCCTCCCAGAACCGGAGGCTTCCGTCTGCAGTTGTGAAAAACGTACGCCATATAGCGTGCAGAAATGACGCTGTAAACAGACGTAATATACCGTTTGCGGGACGCAAACCCAGCGCACCAAGCGAAAAAATTATCTGACCTTCATGGCCTGTGATTAGCTCTCGCCGAACTGGTTGGTAAGCTAGGGCGCTCACCGCGGCAGTGTGAGTGCCTCCTAGATGCAAACGCTTTTCCATCTAGCGCTTTGCTTTGGGGCGTATGGCTGCTGCGATCGAGGGGTCGGGAAGGTCAACCAAGGGTTCGCGACCCGGAACTTGACCTTTGTTCGACGTCTATCGCAGTTTGAAGGGTGTTCGTTTACTTCCTGTTAGCGGTCGGCGATGTTCGGTATTTACGCTAAAAGAAAATCATTACCGAGACAGTTTTTGCAGCAATCACTGCTGAAACATAGCCATACCTTTTGAAAGAATGCTAAAAACCGTGGAAATGGACCCGCGGTTGGAAATTCAGCCCGATCGGTTTGCCATAGTCGTTGGACCTGACTTCGCCGTTCAAGTTCTGCAAGAAATTCTGGATTCCATAGGACCCCAAGGAGGACAAATAACGCCGCCAACGCCTCCGACGTTCAAGTTCAAAAGCATTGTGGATCGCGGCGTTTCGTACCTTCTGGAAAAAGAGAGTTTAGCTGACAATGTCGCGAAGGCTAAGTTTGAGGCTCGCTACAGAAATGCTTACGAACTGGATCCGACTTTCGTCTTACGCAAGATCTCCAGCAGCCTACGTGCGGCAGGCTACTACAGAGATTGGCTGGCCGAGCTCTTCGAATGCTCTATTCCCGCTGGAGGAAGCTCAGGAAGTTTAGAACGCCTTCTCGCTTTACAGAGACGCGGGGCGCTTCTCATCTACTTGCACTGCGACGAGATCGTGACACGAGCTGCAGGTCTCAAACCAATCGTCCTGAACGATGCTGAAGAACTGGAACGGTGGACTACGGGAGAATGTCCCGGGTTCCTGCAGCCACATGGCGTCTATTCGCGGCCGGATTCTGTTAGACTGGACGGCCAGATGTACGACGATACCCCGGTACAGCCTCTGAGCGTGGCGATGGATAAGCTAAAGCGTGAGCTTAGTTGCCGTAGCATTATCTTATTCGGAGAGGAATGGTCTGCATCGTCGGAGGATCCACTTATATTCAACTTTTGCAAGCATTTCGTAAGAAACGAGCTAAGGAGTGAAATTGGTGGCGATGCAGTGGTGCTAAACACGGCAGGCAGACAAGTTTACGACTTCATCAATCTGCCTCTACGTCAACCGTGCCATTTCCCATCGCTGCATCCCATGACCCGGGGCATCAGTGACCTCTGTAAGTCTATCCTTATTACCCTACACGCGTAGCATAGAATTTGCGTTTTTCGAGGAATGCGGAAGTTTACGTCCGGTGTGTCTTTTCTCCACAGGGAAACAGGTGAACGTCCCACCAGCAACAGCAGGTGTCAACCAGTATAAATGGGTGTGTCTACTGCTTTCTAGCCACGCTGGAGCAAGAGACGTATCGCATGCAATGTTTAATGCACCTGGGGGTGTCAATTTTGCGCTCGTAAACCCTGTAACCTATCAATCAACTCCCACCTATTCTGTTCTCCTCCGAGTGTCTGCAGCTGGCCTTCCTGAATTGTGGGACTGGCTGCTCACCGACTCACTCAACACACTGCTCTCTTCAGGACTTGCAGGGATGGCTATCAGTGGCGGTGCCTTCCTGTGGCTGACTGACCCTGACGTCTTTGCTCAAGGTTTGTCACAATTGATTGGTTGCACATGTGCAAGGTATCTTACACATCCAATAGTCTGCTGATAAAGCAATAAGTCCCCCATTACATGCCATACACCTCACAGTGTATAATATATATAACATGTAATGTATAGAGTGGCAATTAAAGTTATTGGGCATAACACGGTCGGTATGAGTTAATCCCATGGTAGATGATCATACACTGATTTAATTGTTCTTTGATGTTACTGTGCAGGACACAGCAGGCCAGTGTCTGAAGAGCTGCGTAATCAACAAACAATCTACAATTCCGAGATCACTAGAGCAAATTCCCCATGTCCTCCTACTACCCACCTAAGCAATGGTAATTCTACCCAGCCTCCCTTTGCTCAAATACGAGCCGAAAAAACTGATCAACCAAGCCACCTCCACCAACGACAAGGCAAAATCATCCAGCGCTATAAAGTGGTCAAGAAACGCAATGGTCAGCTTGGAGCCGATGCAGTCAGGGGCGTGTTTGGTCCGAAAATTAGTGAAGACCCAGGTGCGATGCATGGCTATGCCTCTCAGTTCATTGAGGGTAACAACAACAAGTATGCCAGACGCGGTAGTCTTCCACCCATCAAGTGCGGAGAACCTGGCAACACCCTGGCCCTCTTTGCCGAACGCCTGCAAACTCTCTCACCGGACGGATCCACAACCCAGATCCCATCCTACGTGGCAATCAAACGTGCTCTCTTGTCTGAAAAATTCAAGCACGGCAACTCTCCCATCTCAAAATTAGTCGCTCCCAAGACACTCCTTGACCTTCTCCGAAACAAAAAGCTGTCAGCGAACCAAGAAGATAAATCAACGCTGGTTTCATATCGTCGTAACTCAGATCCCGGGTCATACTTTCACCATCGAGACAAAGCCAGGAGGAGACAGCTATTTCTGGATGAGAACATGCAGTGGATCAAAACATATGGAACTATCATTGATCAGAAGATCCATTCCTGGAGGCAAAAGCGTTTATTACGAATGCAAAGAGAGTACCTGCTAAAACAGCAGCAGCAGCAACAACAACAGTGGGAGAGTGTTCAAGGCCTTTGCCAGCTACCGAGTGAGTACCCAATAAACACGACCAAGCTGGTTCAAGGACAGCTCTTTGCATCTCTAGCAGCAGCCTCCATGCCTTCTTCTCATACTGCACTACAACATGCCTTCGTAACAGCTTCTGCTCCAGGCATCAACGGGCTCTCCCAGACACCGTTCATGTACCCGATCCAGAACGGAGGACTCACTGCGACACCCGTGCTTGTTCCTGCGCCATTTGCTCCGTATGCTCTCATGAGTGGCTGTACTCTTCCTACGACAGCAACTGCTGGTACTACATACATCATGCCGTCAACAGCTCTGACTGCTGCTGTGGGAGGACCTCAAACCGGCGTGATGCTGCTACCCAATAACACTGCCACAACTTCTGGAAGTCCGATAATGCCGAGCATCATCACATCAGACACTAAACCAGTGATATCAAGTCTCCTGGGACCCCCTCTGACCATGAAATCACCCCCAGTCATGGATTCCAGCCACGAAAAACACTCAGAAACCCCGACAGAGAACTTTATTGGATCACGCAAGAGAAAGAATTCATTTCCAGAGAAGCTCTCTACTCTCCTACAGCCATCCTCTGACCCAGAAATCCCCGATGGAAAGAGGTACTGCACAGAAACCAACGGGCATCTGAGCAACTCGGTCACTCCTCCACCTCCTACTTCCCTCACATCTTCACACGAACACCACTCTCACATGTCTTCATACACATACAACACCAACACCTCCAACCATCACCATCATCACCACCACCGCCATCACCACAGACACCGACATCACCACTCGCACCACAACACTCCCTCATCTCCTCGCTTCCACCACGCCAGCCCTCAAAAACCTCCCTCTCCTCTGGAGCAGTGTCTACTGCAGGCACCAGTAAGCCCCGGATCAGATGGTGGCCGAATGACAGACTCTGCCTGTGAGAGCACTGCTTCTTCTCCTGCTTCTTCGGGTAAGTAAGCTAGCACTCCTAGAGTTGCATGTTTTTCTGAATGTGTCTGAATGTAGTTACCATGTTTTTCTTCCTCCTTCTATTTAGATTATTCCAGACCTCCATCTCCTCAGCTGTGGCAGTTTTTACTGGATCTCCTTCTAACAACCAACTCTAACCACCTCATCCAGTGGAACAACTGCTCTGATGAGGAGTACGAATTCACCATCCATAGACCAGCAGAAGTGGCCCAGCTCTGGGGCAAATGCACCAAGAACTCAGCAATGAACTATGACAAACTTACTAGAGGTCTCCGTTACTACTACTCGAAGGGTATCATTGAAAAAGTTGAGGGGAAGAAGTTTACATTTCGTTATAATGGTCACGCCAGGTCTTACGTTCAGCAGCGCTGTAGACAGACGGTTGAAGTCACTAATAGTGTGGAAGAGATGGTTATTGTAGAGTGATGTGAACTAACTTATACTTATTATTTTTGTTTGTGTGTTCATTCTTTCTTCTGGAAACTTCTAGTTGGTTCTTTGCGCAAGCGCATATTGCCATGATACGTGGTGAAACTGACGACAAAGTCGTCGACGTGGCATACTCTGCGCGCATGCACACGCACAATGCGACCGCCTTGGCCGGCTTATTGTGGAGCCGTGGCCGCCCGGGGAATGTTCCAGACCTCGGCGGTGGGTTGAAATAGGGCGCGCACTAGAGTTCAATGCACTCTAATCGTTTGCAGTTGATAGAACTCTTCTAGACGTGATCGGTGGCTAAAGAGAGAGAAATGCTCTGGATCATCTTTAATATTCTACTGATAACATTGCTCGTCACTGCAGGTCCAACAGGTGAATTGCTTATTAGCAGCTCTACTAAGTGAATGTTGGCACATTTAGCTAGCTAGCTATAATTGCATACTGAAACCTCTGCATTAGATCACAAGGAAACAGTGGCAGAGCATCTCAGTGGGGAGCATAATGCACAGTTTGATCATGAGGCATTTCTAGGCAAGAGTGAGTCTGACAAGTTTGATCAGCTCACACCTCAGGAGGCCAGGAGAAGACTTTCGTAAGTAGTCAAACATGAAGAATATTTCTATCACAGCCACTCTTCATATTCACGTGCAGCATGATAGTTGATAGGATTGACACCAACAAAGACGGATTCGTGACCGAGAAAGAACTGGAAGCCTGGGTGCAACATGTTGGAAAGAGGTAGATACCTATATACTCCCAACCAAAGCTTGCTCACTATATATACTACTGACACTTGTTACTAGATATATCATGGATGATGTACTGAGACTGGCCCCAGAATATGATGAAGACGGCGATGGATTTATTACGTTTGAAGATTACAAAAAGATTACATTTGGAGAGTCCATTGAAGGTAGTATAACAGAAATCAGTCGAAATCTCTTCCCCTCATAAACTTACTCCACAACAGATATGAATGCCATTTATGACTCACGATATAAGCTAACATTCAAAGATATGATCAACAGAAAGAAAAAGATGTTTGCAGCAGCAGATCTCGACGAGGATAAGCAGCTCACAATAGATGAACTAGCTGACTTCATGCATCCAGGTGAGCCCACACAGCAAGAATGAAAATGAATGCATTGCACATGTACATAGAGGAGGCTCCACACATGATGCATATGTACGTGGAATTCCGCATGAAGGATATGGACAGGAACAAAGACAACTACGTGACTCTCTCAGAGTATATGGGTAAGTATTACCTAGACAAGATATAACTGATTTTTATCTCTCTGCAGAAGATATCTGGCCTTTAGATGAGAGAGATAAGGAGCCTGAGTGGCTGCCTCGAGAAAAAAGCAACTTTGCCGCTAGGTGAGTGAAAACCAGCCACATTATCACAGGTCTTAGTGTATATAGGAGGGAGTTAGGGATAAGTTTAAGCCCTAACTTCATTCCAGAGATACAAATGGTGATGGCAAATTAAACATGGAGGAGTTTAAAGCATGGTTGATTCCTGAGGATTTTGATCCATTCTATGTAGAGGCTCAGCATCTCATCCACCATGCAGACTCAGATATGGTATGTGAACGACTTGCCTTTCCTTCCATTTTCATCATTACTGGCACATTCTAGGACAAAAAGCTAACCAAGGAAGAAATTTTACAGCATCAGGATATCTTTGTCGGAAGTCGTGCAACTGAGTGGGGTGAATATCTGAATCGTCATGATGAATTCTGAACTGTGGTAGCTATACAGTGACTGACTGCAACAAAATTCAATTCTCAGTAGCTATAGCTAGGTGTGAAGTTGATGCTTTACTCACTTCCTAGGTAGGGCTGTTGTTAGCCCTTCATTCTGCTGCTCTTCATTCATTATATGTCTTTTTGTGTCTCAGCATCACTTTTATTTACACGCGCTGGCTTTATTTGCAAACGAGGTAAGGCAGCGCGCGCCGGCCCCGCGATTATTAATCATAGGCATATATAGCTGCTTCTTCTTTGTAACATCTAAGATCGGAGAGTATCCCGAAATTGGGCAGAATAATATAAATGAGAAGCTGAGTTTGCAGCGCCGTGTGGGTGTACTACGCATGCGCATTAATTAAGCCAATTGCATGTATTTATTATTCATCATGGGTGGAGCTAGAATGCACAACACACACCCCCAAAAGATGCTCAGCTGAGGCCCTATAGGCCTGGCGGTTGGACTGCTATAATCTAAGGGAGAGTGACCGGTCGTGACCAGGAGAAAACCACCAGAGGGTGACCATGAGGTTCTCACGACATCTCTCCAGTCACTTGACTCCTGAGTGGAGGAAGAAGTATATCCAGTATGCCGAACTAAAGAAGTGAGCCTCTACACCACGACTACTTTCCATATTAATACTCGTATCCTCGCAAACCCAGGATGCTTTACGAGATGATCGGCTCGAAAAAACCCTTACTTGGCTCATGGCCTCAAAACAGAGGTATTGGTTTAATTATAGGGGCTGGAGTTCTCTATGTCTCAACTACGTACAATTACATATTGACCATTATCTATTGACGATAGAAGAGCCAAATGCGGAGATTGCAGCGGTGGAGGTGGACGAGGATCTACAGGACGAGTTCTTTGAGAGGGTAGTGGCTCAGCTGGACTCCATCAATAAATTCTTCAGAAAGGAAGAGATAGGAATACAATACACACTGTCAGAACTGGAGGAGAAGGTATATACATATACACACCTGATTAGAATATACCCAATAGACAACATAGCTCTGGCTATTTGCCAATCAAATCCATGACTTTCTGAAGCTGATTAATTATACATACATCTTAGGCTATGGTATATACTACGCCAATAATACACTTTCTGTTTAGTAGACTAGAACTTTGTTTGGTATGTATTATATGTGTGCGATAAAATGGTAAATAAGTGTTTAAATTACATTCGTTGTATACTAAGGTACATAAACCTGTGCAGGTGGTACAAGTTGAAATGGTTCCATTTGGAAAGTCAAGGAAACAGCGCCGGGTGCTCAAACGTGCCCTGAGTGAGACGTACCTGAACCTGATCTTACTACAAAACTTCCAACAACTCAACCACACAGGATTCAGAAAGATCCTCAAGAAACACGACAAACTAGCCCGCAGCTCTCAAGGGAAGACTGTGTTTGAGAATGACGTGTGTCAGTCGTATTTCTGGACTTCGAAAGAGGTCACAAAGATGTTGGAGAAGGTGGAGAAGGGTATGATCAAGCTGGAGGACGGTAACAGGTCCCGTGCTATGAACAGACTCCGTGTTCCTCCTCTTGGAACAGAACACCGTCGTTCGCATTGGACCTCCTACTTTGCCGGACTCTTCAGCGGACTTCTCCTCCTCAGCATTGTGGTGGTGTGTATAGCTTTTAGTTTGTGGCCAGAGCCACCAAAAAATGACAGTCACCTTGAGCCATCGCTGCGTGCCATGCGGGCTGGATTGCTCCTCTGCATATGGTTCTACGGTTTTGCCATCAACACTTTCGGCTGGAGAAGAGCCGGCGTGAACAATGTCCTCATTTTCGAGTTTGATCCCAGGAACTACCTCAATTTTGTCGAGCTATTTGCTGTGAGTATAATGGATCCATGAATCTGGGGAGTGTTTGTGAAGTGTGTTTTTTCCACTTATGTTTTCAGCAAATTGGCAATATCCATCTTTTATCTAATGTGCACCGTGTAGTAGTATAACCTGGCTGCTGTTAGTACAGCAACTTGGCAGTCTTTTGTAGTTGTGGCGCGTCTCCTTTTCCAGGTGGCCGGGATGATATCTGTGATATGGATAACCGGACTCTACCTGATGGCCTTTGCACCCTGGCTGGGCATCCCTCTCTACGTAGGACCTATAGTAATGTATGGCATTCTCATCTCCGTCCTGCTACTTCCGATTCCCATCTTGAGACCTCGCTCGAGACTGTGGCTCCTCAAGAGACTGGTTTGTTTTAAGAATTCATCAAAACATTTGTCTGTGAGCAAGTTCCTTTTTAAAGGGTCGCATAGCGGTTGCTCCTTTTTGTCAGGTGACGTTTGCTGACTTTTGGATAGCCGACCAGTTGACTAGTCTCAGTCTGGCCATGTTGGACACTGAGTACTTCTTCTGTTACTTGTTCTATGGACAGCATTCTTCTGGTGATTTGTATGTATAGCCAGTTTTATCAGTTCCTTCCTATACACTGACCACACCTTTGAATTGTGGTGGTCTGACCTTAGATAATAATATTACAGTCAGCATTTTCTTGTGAAAATATGTAGTCATCCAGAGATGCTACATATATTAATATAGTGTTCTATCTCATTCTGTTTTAATGTGGTAGTGTATTCTATGGCTTCCCCGCCCCTCTTCCTCCCCCCTTCTCTCCTTCCATCTCTCCTCTTCCACACCCTTCCAGTCTCCGACCTGCCCCCCATGTGTCTTCCATGTGTACTTCATGTGGCAGTGATATTACCCATATAGACTTTATACTGTGACGTACGTATAAACAAAATCATGCTTCTCGAAGTGTGTTTATAATAACCACACAGCAGGTGCTACATCTTTCTCTCTCTCTCTCCCTCCTCCCCTCAAACAATCATGTGTGTTTCATGTGGGGCAATCAATGCTACAACCCACATAAGACGTTTTCATTGTACGCACACAGTTCCACATCAAACAAAAACATAATTGTGGCCGGCTAGTTGTGGAGACTGCTAAACATCGTACGATTTTCCCCGTAGTTTTGTGATTATGCAATTATTGTACTTAATTGTGTAATAAAGTGAAATCATACACGATTAGCGTGAGTAAGTCCCTGGTGTGGAATTTCTCAGATACCGTGGAAACAACTGCTATTATATGCATTGAGTGGATTCCACCATTGGCATAGGATTCATTCTTTTCCGAGACTTCTCATGACAGAGCTTTGTGATCTTTTCCCACAAAATTTGAAGTGCAGAGGATGTAGTTGTTGTATTTAAGTGCTAACAAATTTCCACATAAAACACAAAATCTCAAAGCGCTCTATCGGTATGAAAAGGAGATGTCTCTATCGGTATGAAAAGAAAAATTGTTTTAAATTTCAATCAAAAGCAATGGGAGGAATTTTGTTCCTCTTATATACAAAAGATAACACTCCCCACACATCTACCATGCCCATTACAAACACAAGAGCTCTATGTATCTATGTACATTATTCTTGTGTTTTTGCCTCAGAAATTTTTAATTATGCGGTGTGTTATGTATGTAGATGACTCTGTGTTATCCTGTGGAACTGGTACCTATGGCCTGAGAGTGGTAGTAGCTGTCCTCCCAGCCTGGTGGCGATTTGCCCAGTGCCTCAGGAGATACTACGACACCAAGGAGGTCCATCCGCATCTCGTCAATGCCGGCAAATATTCCACCGCTTTCTTTGTTGTCACTTTGTCTGCAGTGGCCAGCACTGCCAGAAGTGAGTGTTGATTGTTATTTTTCTGCCATTTTTATGAAAATGTTTTTACCTTCTTGTGCATCGTTCATCTCGTGCTTACCTATCACTGTATCGTGCTGTTGACTCTGGGCCATATATAGCTCTCAGAGCTCAGCTGTTAGTGGAACACTGCATCATATTGTGTGTGTTGTAGTCCCATCCAGAGCAGCAACTTTTCCTTTCAGAGACTGTGTTTGTTGAATTGGTTATAGTGCACTTGCCTTTCCTTGCTTCCATATAATGGGTTTGTCAACCTATTTAGAGTGTGGTATTATTATTTCTCTGTGATGTTTGTTGCAGATGAGCCACTGGAATTCTTGTCTCAGGGTAGACTATATTTAATAGTGTTTTGTTTCTGGGTGCTGGCGGCCATAGTGTCCACCTCATACACCTTTTCTTGGGATATTCTCATGGATTGGAGTTTGTTCCCTAACATTCCCAAAC
>JAODVQ020115420.1:0-16364 GCA_025400075.2 Phenganax stokvisi
CTACTATGTAGCGAACTCAGGGTCACACCATTTTGTAAATAGTTTTTCACATTTTTAACTTTTTCTTGTATTTTAATTAGCTGTTGACACCCCCCGTGGGAACCAACTTTTGTTGACGGGGCTAGTGTCATTAAATAAAAGTTCATACATGCATACATACTGTCAAGACAAAAATATGTGGTCGTTTCTGGGGGAAGATGAGAAAATGCTTAGTGATCCGGCTGGCTTCATCCAATATAGGCACTTTCTTATGAAGTTAGTTTTCCAGATTATATACAGTTCACTGTGATAACCTCGCCGCCATCTTTGAAGCCAAAAGGTGCCATGAAGGCCAAGGCACCGAAATATTACCTATATTTGAACACTCTTTGACCGTATAATTTCATGTTTTAGAGCCGGTTAGGGGCTAAATATCCTGTAGATAGATGAAAATTTCATTTACAAAAAGTTTTCAGGACATCCAGTAAGGTTTTAAAGCATATTTTGGCTACTAAAAACAAAAAACAGTTTCGGCGAAAACTTTGAGACAAAATATCTGTTTTACAGTAGTGATACGCTTGCAGTTTTCGTTGGTGGTTGATGTTGAACACTTTACACTATCTACAACCATGGAAATTAATTTGTAGACTTTCTATTATTTCAAATGTTTACCCCCTCCCCACATAACCAATGTTGATTTGGGCATAATATTAGAACAACATTGAGTAGGGGGGACAGGGGGAGGGATTTCTTCAACAATTGTGCCACAACAGTGGGTAGGAAACATGTTCCTCTAAAACTCTACGCATATTATTTCCATGATTGTAGAAAGCCAAGTTTGAGTTACTCAAGTTGAATCCTTCCCTTAAAAATTCCATTTTTGTTGTCTTTTTACCCAAAAACGGGCGTTTCGCTGAATTTTCAGCCTAGTGGTGGCAAAAAATATCACCACACACGATAAAGAACTAAACCGAAACCTGCAAAAAACAAATTTTTACGAGTCGCGCCATTTTCTCACAAGTCGCGCTATTTTTTCATGAGTCGTGTCATTATTGACGAGTCGCGCGCTATTTAGTCGCACGTTGCGCTGTTCAGTCACGCCGCGCCAAATAGACTATCTCGGCAGCAGCATCTGTGGATAATAATTAGACTTTTCATTCCAGGTCATTATTTTTTATGACTTTTGGAAACCTAAAAAGCCTTTAGGAACGATCGCACACCTTGTTTTTTCCGCAGCAATAAACAGCGCATAAAATTCCCATTATAATTCAGTAGTAGACATATATATATTATTAATATTCAGAAGACGCAGTCGCTAAGCCTAGAATTAGTGTATTTTGCTATTACGAGAAATTGCTGAATCAGCAAAAATAGTGTAAAAATCGGGTGTTTCTTCAGGGGGGTGCACAAAAGGTAATTAGATTCAGTTTTTTTGCAAGTGTTTTGTTGTATGTTTCATGAAGTAGTTTGTTGTGTGTGTTTGTTTTGCATTAGTTAATATTTAACTTTGTGTTGTTTGTTTTGTAGTTGATGATGACGTAATGATGTTGTTGATGATGATGATGTAATGATGAGAGAGAGAGTGGGGGGGATATTGTGTGTATTATGTGTATTTTATTAAGTGTTTGGGGTGGGTGGTGTGTACGATTATTAATAATATACTAGTAATAATAATCCTTTCTATCTAATCACATTTTAGTGAATAGAATAGATTTGGCTTAGCTCCGCTCTCCAAAGCCGTGGTTGAGCCGAATGAGTGAGATTATGAATTGCATTGTATTATAAGGATGATATTTTTGGGGGATTTCCCTTTTTTTCTCGAGTTTGATTGGTCGATATATACTTTAGTGGTTTTATATTACCTGCTATTTTTTGAGTAGTATTTTACTAGCATGTATTATTGGAGTAGTATTGTACTATTGCATTCTTCAAATATGAGGGTATATAGTATAACTAATTTTTGTAACACGTTCATTTGCAACTACTGTTTGCTTCAAAATAAGTGCAATAGATGCAATAGATGTATTGAACCACAAGATTATATTAGAATTAGAAACAGAAGTTAGAAATTTAGAAACAGATGTGAGAAAATGTCAAGAAAAACTCGATATAATCGCATCTGCTCTTAATCACTCGTCGAAAACACATCAAGATGAATTATTTCCTTGTAAAAACATATGGTGCGAAGGGAATTGATTGCGATAAGCATGGCGGTTTAAAACCATTATCGCAAACTCCGTCACGAAAACAACCGCAATATTTCTTTGGTGGCAAACCAGTGCATAGTATTTGAGTAGTATTTTATTATTACATAAGCTATGTGTTTAGAACAAGACAAAGAGTATGGGGTTCACAATGGCTTTGTTTTGTTGTTAATCTTAATCGCTATTATGATGGTAGGCTTGTTAGTTGTATTCATACATTTGGCATGGTTATAGTGTGACTATATGGATGTTGTACCATGCAGATTTCATGCCAAATTAGAATACGATAAATACGGACGACCTTATATTATGATGTGGAGGGTTTCAGATGCTATGTCTTTATATTTTTTCAGGTAAATAACGTTCAGGATGAATATTTTTTTGTTACAACAATGCGAAGAGAGGTTGAACAAGCTAGATTTGAGTGATTGCATGAAGGAGATCATCGCAAAGGACGAGAAAGTTTTGAAGAGCTATGATGAATTGAAGGAGTTTTACGAAGAACATAAGGACGTGTTGAGAATCTACGATATTAAATTGTGTGAGCGAGCCAGATATATCGAGCAATGGCTTGAAAATGATGATGGTACATTTAACATATTGATGCAACATAACAATCTGTGGTGAATATGACATTGTCGTTAAGAATGTACATAGAACGAAATACGGACGTAATAATAAAGTATCACGAATTATTCAATAGTTATTTTAAATATATAAAAGATAGACATGAAGAGAAACATGCTTCTTGTAAGATCTTGTCTGATATATATAGTGTAAACAGTGTATATAAATTTAGTTGAGGAAGAGAAGAGAATCACGCAATTGGAATTGGATTTGATCGCGCTATAATAATTGTGATGGTGAGAGACAAATATTATTTATTTGTCTCCTTTACTATCGCTGCTATTATATTGAGCGAAAAATACAGAGGAGTGTTAGTTGAAGAATATGGATGGTGAAGATAAGAGAAGAGTTTGTTTAAATTGGCATTTTGATAATGATGTTTGTTATAGTCATGATGTTAGTTATAGAGATTTTGTATGTTGGACGAATAAATACGTGGTTGTAGACTTTATGGGTGTTATAAAAGTGTACCATGTTGATAAGAAAGCATTTATTCAGTATTTGTGGTCGAAAGTTGAACATCTGAGAGAAGGCAAACACTACATTCCTGACACAACACCCTGGTATCTCACGTTTTCTACAATATATCTTGATTGGGGGTAAAAACCGCACCACGATGGTGTTGATTATTGGATTTTCTGGGAATTTTACAATAGAGATGCTCATATTATGTTTGACCTAAGACATATGATATTCATAAAGAATTTCCGTATAATTTTTAAGGATCGTCAAGCTAAGTATTTGAAAATGTTGAAAGAAAATGATAATGAAATTAGTTTTTTTTGCGATAAGGAGTTACGAGAGTTATGGTCGATAGTTAAGAATACAATACCGCATTTTCCACAAGCAGGATGTCCGAATAAGCTGCTGTTGAAACAGTATAAAAATGGGTGTCCGTGTTGTGAGTGTGATTAAATTACAACAGCGAAGATTGCTGATGAACCCTTTGTGGTTCATCAGCATCTTCGCTATTGTATAAAAACCAAATGATGAATTAAAAAAACAACACATTATGCGTCAACGACAATTGCAAAAGAATGGTTTGACGGTTGGTTTTGCTCATCGTTTATGCAAAAAATTATACTATAAATATCGTTATAAAGTTCCCAAAAGTAAGCGAAAAATATGGGATAAAAAGCTGCAAAAAGGTGGTTTTCTTTTCCCTGTTATAAGAGGTATGATGAAAGGAACTATGAGATTGCATGGGCAGGGAAATAAAATGGATAAAGAAATTGACAAATTTAGATACAGGTGATATTCTCATTTTGAGGTTTTGTGTTGTAATTTTGTAGTTCATATTGCAAAATGTTGTAAAATATTGTAAAATGCTGTAAAATATTGTAAAAAATGTTGTAAGATGTTGTGATTGAATATTGTAAAATGTTGAAAATTTGGAAAAATATATTTTTAAGAAATTGTGTTTATTTACAGCGTTTTTTATTTACATTATTTATTATTGAGAAGTTTGATCTCCATTATCACACCTAATTCTCGTTTTTCGTCCTTAATTCTCATTAGCCTCATTTTGTACATGTAGGACATCCTATTATATATTCTGTATTGTTTTTCAGTATTACATATAATTTCATCTTCTGATGAAGCCGTAAGAACCCAACATTCAACATCATCATATATTAGTTTTCGTAGATTTAATTTCAACGATGTTTCAACTCTTTCATTGTAAAGGTTTACTAAGGCGTTATCGTTTGTAGGTCTACCTTTTTTTCTTGTTACTTGCCTCATTATTTTAATATCTTTTCCATGACCATTATTTCCTTTACCTTTTGTTTTAATATTTTTCGGTGATACTGCTGCTACCGATGCTGCTGACACCTCTTTCTTCTAATGTTGGCGGTGGCGGTGGCGGTGGTGGTGGTGGTTCAATATACGATTGTAGTTGCACCATGGTTGGTTGTTGTTGTTGTTGTTCTATTTGATATTCTTCAAAATTTATTAGGGATAGTAGATCGTGTACTTCGTTTTGGAAAACATCTAGTGCTTGTATTGACGGTGGAGGTTCTAGTTCTGGTTGTGGTTCTGGTTGTGGTTCTTGTTGTGCGTCTGGTTGTGGTTTTGATTGTGTTTTATATCTCTTGATCCTCTGCCATTTTGCCACCATATTTGCTATGGATAATTGAAATTATGCACGTTTACAGAACGAAATGAAATCTTTGAAATTTGATTCATCGTTTTTGCTATACACCAACTCGCAGAATTTTTCAAAATTTTCGAATGTGTCCTTGATTATTTTTATCTTAATTTTACACTGGACATCCATCTTCTTCTAACGAAAATGTGCTTTATTTTTCCTACTAGACTGTAATAAAACTTTTATATTTACACCTCTGCACATCACATGTACGTATTTCCGGTCGCATATGTAGTGTAAATAACTTGAAAGAAAAGCCCTAGTCTAATAAAAATACTATAGAAAAAAAGAGTCGGTAAAAATACTCTGATGTAAATCAATCTGGTGATGAAAATTCTATTTTAAAAATACTATTGAGAAAATAGCATTTGTAAAGAAATAAAAGCAGCAATAGCTGGTGATAAATAAACAAGAATGATTCGTCGTAGTGTGTTAGAATTGGCTAGAGAACGTTTGTTATCTACAGTTAATCGCATACTGTGTAGCGAAACATCAAACGAATATGTTTTACTAAATGCACTAGTCGATTGGTATACTTGTTATGGTTTGCAATTTTTTATTCATTATTATCCCGCTTTAGACCCGTATGGAGACTGGTCAGTAAGAACATTTCGCGTTTTGTATAACATCGTTTAAGCGTTTTATCATGTAAACCAGCAAAGAAGAAGAACGAGCGAATGAAGAACATTCGTGTTGGTCAAAAGACAGATCAGACAAATTATAGATGCAACATACGGTGCAACGAGTCAGACAAACTAATGGATTCTTTATATGAAAACGGTTGTATACCAACACCATGTGTGTTTGGAAGATATTGAAAATTACAATGATGTGAAAGACTGTATAACGTCAGAGCTTGAATTACACGAGATGGTGTGAAAATATACAGAAAGAAAATTTTTTGAAGTAGGAGCATGTATGATAGTGGACAATTATGTATATAGAGATGTAAAATATGTTTTATTTTTAACTTACCTAGAAAGTACTTACGCCTTTGATAAAACACTAGGCGGATGTAAGATGTATATTGTGATGCTTGATTTACATACCGGATGTCATTTAAAAATTGATATGTGTGCAAGTTGGCATCTGTTTGTAACAGATAACGTTTCTTGTAGATTACCCGATATTCATCTACATTCTCATTCTTGCGATAATATAATAACACACCTTTACGGTACGCGATTTAGTAATGAAAACGATTTTTATATAGAAACGAGATCTCTTCTCTCAATATTGAACCTTATGTTACATAAAATAACCGATAATATAACTAATAATTGATTAGTTGAGTTGTCTTGTATTAGACTAGATCGTTTCAATATATATCATGAAAATAATATTTTAGTTTTGCTACGATTTTTATATGTTTTTAGCTTAGCTGTGAAGTATACAAGAAATTGTATAACGAAAATGAAAGAAGTGTGTAAATGTGATGGTTTTAAAAAAAGAAGAGCTTGTAAATGTAATCATGTGAAAAATGTGAATGGAAGATATGTATAAATATATGATATACAAGTTGATTTTGTTATTGTAGAGTTTGTAGCACGAATGCGATATGAGTGAGAAATCAGATTGCCGTACAGAAATTGAACAGCATCATAGTCCAGATTGTCCTACAGAAATTGAAGAGTGTCATATAGACCGTGGGCCGTCAGGCGAAATTTTTTGTTTCGTGATGCACATCTGAGAAATAAAAAATTATTACATAATCACACTTATTATCCTGGTATATACTCACAAAAAAGTTCCCCAAAAAAATATGAGCCCAAACTCGAGAAATCGCTATTCAAAGTCTTCAAAATCATAGCTTGTTATTTTTGCCGCCATCTTGGATTTTCCAATTCTGAGTGATGAAATTTAGTATATTTTACTCTCTCCAGGTCTTTTACTGCTAAATTTAGCCCGGAAATTTGAAATTTAGGGTAAATCGGGCAGTATGCAGGCTTACAAAACTTTCGCTGTGCGCAATTAAGTACAAGTATAATAAAAAAGGAGGAATTTATTTAAATACGACATAAGTAATTTAACAAACTTATTGCTTCTGTATATTTTGTCATTCAAATATAAATATTTCCGAATTATTACTTTATAACAGTTTTATTGAAATTAAATATTCCTAATAACAATCTCCTGGCGTTGTGTCTTGAAATTGCAGATGTCAACTAAAGAATATAGCTGCATGCACAAAATATGCCCATGCATTTCGTAGTAGCTAAAGACCATATTGACTACATTACGACTATGTGAATCCCAAATTTTAAATATAAAACTAAGCATACCTAAGCCTAGAATGCGCGAAACTTATGTGTACGCTTACCTCTTCAGACGAAGATCACGCACGCCAGAGCCAGTAGTGAGAAACATGTAAATTACTGCACGCAAAACTATATTCCAAAGACCAACTGATAACATCATAGCAACATAACAGTGCTGCTTTCTTGGCTACTTGCGTGAAATATATTTCAAAACCAAAACCGCAAGTCTTCGATGAAGTATAATAGAAACATCTGGGACAATTGTTCCAATCCTTAAACAGTGCCAGGATTACTGCAATATCTACAGAATGTTTTAATCTTTAGTCTGCGCCAGGATATAACAGATCTGAAAACAGCACAACCAGTTTGTTAAGTACGGCTGGAAAGTTTGTTCTGAACCATTGTGTTCTAGACATTCTCATTTTCTGCATCTGATGTTGAATCTTCGTTAGATTCTTCATACATATCATAGCACTCTTCGTCGTCAGACGTATTATCAGAAGCTATATTTATGCAGTTCTGGCACTTGCACAGCTCTGTGCAACGGAGTCCAGCTTTAAAACAAGAACATTTCTGTGTGTCACAGCCTTTCTTGCATCCACAGTGTACAAATTCTAAAAGCTGATCCGGAGCAACATATTTGGTCATCCAGTGAATCGTTAGATCACCATTGTTGAGTTCCCAGCCGTTTCCAACTGGACTTGGAGGTGCAATTGAAGCAACCAGACATCGTTTCCAAACAAAAGCTTGGTAAGCCGCTCGTTGAATGTGCTTTTTCGGGTAATCGTTTGTTGGGGGTAAGCATTCGTCTGAAAAGCATCCCAGCCGAAACATGGTGTATCGTACTTCGTTCACGCACGTCTGCTCGTTATGGCCATACAGAGCACAAACATACCCGTTTAAATCTTGACATAAATTATCTGGAGGAAGAGCGTCATCTCCAAGTACTTCTAATGCTTTTTTTCCGTAAGAGTTCTCAGACAACACTTTCCATGCCTTTGTTAGCTCCTTTTTGGAAAAGGCAAACGAGAGTCGCAACCGGTGAATGCATGGAACCCAATCATAAGGTCACATATTTCATGGCCTACGTTATTGCACATTCTTGGACGGAAATGATTCTTGATTGATTCCTGTTCCCAGTTATAAAGAAGAGATCAGCATGAAAATTCTGTTGCATCGCCAGCATAAGAATAAATACATCAGTGTCGGGGCTTTAGACAGCTACAATTGAAAACCCAATATCTGATGCATGTTTGGCGTGGAGGAGCAAACGAGTATCAGCCTCTTCGTGATTGCTCTCCAACTCTGAAATTTCTGCTGTCATGACAGTCGGTGATTGGCTTGTAGATGAAAATCTGAAACACTTTTCTTTGCACGTAACGTATAAAGTCAGTCCAGTCAAATCTTCTGACTTTAATTCTTTCCAGCAATCGATTAGAAATGAAATCATGGCTTCTTTGTTTTTCCCACTGCTTAGAAACTTTTTCCACTGTGTGGGGGTCGGCTGATTCTTTCCATATATTGTGATAAGTGTGCAACCTTGACTGGCTCTTTTACATCTCTCATTATTCTTAATGCTGCGTTCAGGATACCGGTCTGAAACAAAATCTATCCGATTAGCTTTATGAAACACCGCTATTGACAACAATCGGGATAGAATATGAGAAGACAACTCGCCAAACGTCTTCGGAATACTTGTTAGACTCCGTAGCAATGCCATAGCATCCACCATAATAGTAGCATTGGATTGAAGGGAATGGTTAACGCATTCTGGTGACATCTCTTCTAGCATATGCATTAAATTTGCTTTCACTGTTTTCGTGGGATTGCCATCTACCGTCGCAAGACTCAAGGGATATGGTCCGAGCGAATGGCTTAAAACAAGCCTCATATCGATATCTCTGCTTTTTGCAAGAAGCAATAGGCGAGCGCAAAGATTTCTCGTGCTCTTCAAGGAAATTTCTTTACCTTTTGACGTAAGTGTTTTGGTGGGTTTCAGAGCTGAAGCGAAAGTTTGGAGCTTTGTTTTCGTTATAGTCTCAAATAAATTTGGTGAATCGCTCAAGAAGTTTTTGTGAACAAATGACATGAAACGTTTTTCTCCTAGAGACTTTGCTTTAGGTAGATCTTTCTAAAAAGCAGGTGGCACTATAACACCACTAGCAAGGTGAACAAGTTTTGTTTGTTCCGTATCAAATGGGTTCACCATGCTTTCAATTGTACTAATGACGCTTTGCACTTCCTTTTCGTAGTTTTCTTTCTGAGCTGCATCTAAGTTCTTACGTTTCCTAAAAGAACCGTACGCAATAAAAAATGATTTTTAAAAAAATGGTTAAAATAGTACACAATTTAAACGAGCATGCACTCAACAAGTCAATGAAGAGCGCAAATAGACAGGTTACTGCTTTGAATAATGATGCATTTTCAATCAAAGTGTAGAAAAATGCTTCAGGACGCTTACAAGAATTTATCGCTTTTTGTTAAAGAGATGTTTACCTTCCATCATCCACAGATCCAGCCATTTTTTGGCATTGCCGTGTGATTTTACAGACCTTTCGGACTGGGAGAGCATCCACCGATTGACAGCTCCTTTGTTGAGCGTGAAGCCTTTTAATCCACCTTTTGTTTTAGAATCTCTATTTGCTGTCTGTTCTATGGCTTGGTCACATGCGATGGAAGCAAAACCATATCGACTTTGCCTCTGAACTGTTCAATGGTTTTTCAGATTTTCAACAGCGTCTAAACAATAATGCAAGCAAGACAGTGAGAAACAACCTAACGTTTATTAGGCAAACTTTGTTGCTAACCGAAGCTTTGCTGGTATTTTTAGCATTGCGTTACGCAAAAATATTTATTCTTTACGGTAAGTTTAGTCAAGCTGTTTATACCAGGGTGCATTTTTTCTAGCGCGTTCATTTCAAGCCAGTGCACTGATGCATATCGTGAGTAGTTAACTCTATCAGCTGCAAAAAACCATAGAATCATAGACCTCAATGTTGACTGATGGAGAAACCAATCACCTTGTCTCGTTGCGCGAATAAACATCATCATCAAACCTTTACAACGGAAAAACAAGTTGAAGTATCTATCAAGATAATCAAAAGCTTTATCCATACTAGAATCCAGTGAATGCGTAGGCAATTCTGTAAATGGCAATTGTGCTCTATGTATTTACCATTTTTAAGAAAAATGAATATTATTCATCATACCTGACATGTCAATGTAAGAACTCCATAGTGCAAAGGTTGGACATGTTTCCTTTTGTATTTTAACAAATGTGTGGTATTGAGTGAGGATATCATCAAAGTTCGATGCTGCAAGCAGATTTTTGAAATCACATCGTGGAAACCAATCTTTCAGCATCGATATCTGGTTGCCGACGCCTTTGCGTTTTTCCAGAGACAATGAGTCCATGAACTCCTGAAACCTAATCCGTTCCAGTGCTTCATGCATGATTTTATGGCAGCGGGTGCTTCCATTGTAAAATTTGCCACTCATCACGCCATTCACCGATCCAGTACCAACAACGCCCGACTCAATCAATACGTCCTAAAACAAAAAACCCATAAGTCTTCTGCGATTTCATAATGAACTGCGATTTTCTCTTCCCCTTTGTACTTTATAATACTTTACCTGAAAGCCTGCATCTCTGAAAATCTTTCCAATTGCACCGCAGAATGACATTATTGCATGGAAATCCCCCATACGAATGATAAACTTCTGCATGAACTTCCATCTCACATGTTGTGCTTTGGAGTAGATTGCTTCATCAAACACCAATACCAAGTAATCGACTCCCAAATGCAATGCAATATCTTTACTCTTGCTCAGTATGGCATGCACAGTAGAATACTCTGTCGGCGAAGCGTCTATCACTGGTAAATATCCGATCTTTGAAACAGGAGGGATCTTGTCCGCAGTATTGAATCCTGTCCAATCTGGAAAGCGACTGCCATAATGCATTTTGTGCAGAGTGTAGGCAAAGTCACATTTTTCAGCGAAACGTTTAACAGCAAAATAAGCCCTTTCCTCGAGATCCAGGTCTGAACAGGTTGACTTCAGGTTGGGAGACTCTTTTTTTCCGATGATATAGGGCGGAATTTCTGCATGAGGTGCAGGTAGAGACTTAGCTCGACTTCTTGGAATTGCCACGTGGGAAATAACATCATATAGTTTAGCTTCTTCTCCAAAATTGTCATTATCCCAGACGAGGATCGTGTGACGATTTGGCAAGATTTCTTTTGGAACAGATATACCAGATTCTATATTCATCTTTGCTAGCGCTGTGTTGTGTCGTAATATGCTTGAATGTGACGAGCAGTGGCCAAAGCCATTCAAAATATCTATGACACTCAAACAACCTGATATTTGTCGAATAGCCACGATAAGTGCGACAGATTTTGGCGTAGTCTTCTTTCCATTATGCAGGATGTATCGCGTATCCTGTGCTACAGAAAGAACTTTTCTTTCTTCGCTTTCCTCCAATGCCACAAAGTTATCTAGAGTAGGTTCATCTGACTTATTGAGAACCCAAGCAAGAAAATTATAGAGAAAGATCGGAGTAAGTTCTTTTGCTGCTTCGATGGAGATATCTGCCGAAGTTGGAGGCCAAACTTTTGGAAAAGTTCCAGCTTCTTGTAAGGTGGATTGCAGCATTAAAGCAGTTTTGTAAACTTTGCACATTTCACCGGCACTTTGTAATGAGGGTCGAGCTACATCGTCGCTTATTTCAAACATTGCTTCTTCTTCCATTTGAGGATCAAACTCGTAATTTATAATTTCCAGCTCTATTTTATCTGCATATTCACCAGTTTCCGTAAATTCAGCATAAACAATTTCACTTTTGTTACGTTGACTGGGAGAGAAGAATACCAGCTCTGGGTAGTACTTTTGCAACTTCTTTTTTAGTCTCGATGACATCGATGTACAATGTGGTATTGAGTGAGGATATCATCAAAGTCCGATGCTGCAAGCAGATTTTTGAAATCACATCGTGGAAACGACAGTAGTAGGATAGTTGCACAACTTTGCTCTTGGTAGTATAAAACAAAACAAAAAAAAGGAAGAAACATACCTTCTTATTGATATAGGAATCTTTCTTTTTACAGATAATACAAACACCTCGAAGCACATTTTTATTTGGATTATGTAATGCCTGTTTTCCTGCTTCTTGAGTCCGTCGTTTTGGTTTAGGTGATTCCGATTCGAGCGATTCCTGCGGTTGCTGGTCATTGGCAGTATTGTCCCCAACGTCTGACACTTTTTTTTGTTGTTTTGCTCTTTCAATTTTTGAAACATCCGTGAATGAGTTGTAGCATTTTTGGTGAAAGTAATACTGATCGCATCTTGCAGAGCTTTCATTTTCAGGGCAGGCTTCCAGTGAATTTTTCGCTATTACAGGGGCGTCGTCAAGCTTAAGCCACTCTTCACGGCGGCGTAAAAAAGTTTCAAACCTTTTTTTTGGGAAGGGAAACAACGCACCTTCTGTTCCGGTACAATGAATCAAACACGCATAAACTTTGCTTTTATTGTGTAACGCCGACATGTTCTTTAAATTATAAATTTTCGCGCCAGATTCTTTTAGCCTACATACCACCCGAATTACCTTGAATTTTAAAATTTCGGGTTTGACTGGAGCCGTAAAAAGACTGGAGGGAGTAAATTAGACTAAATTCCATCATTCAGAATTAAAAATTTCAAGATGGCGACGAGAATAACAGGCTACGATTTTCACTACTTTGGATAGTGATATCTCAAGATTGGGCAGGTATTTTTCTTGGGAACTTGTTTTGTTCATCATTTACGTATATGTCTATATATTAAAGCCAATAAAAAGTATTTCTCAGAGGTGTATCACGGAATTGCTTTTCTAAGCATGTTTTGGCCTGACGGCCCACGGCCTAATAATGTGAAATATTACTATCATTATTATAGAATATTGCTTACACCATACCAATATAACATTCTCAAGAGGATTATGTAAACGTGTAATATGCTTTATAAACACTGGTTCGAATCTCACGACTGGCTTGACCGTCACTGCTACTGTTTTTACCAATGGTTGCATTCATTATCATCAACTTATGGATAGTGATTTTGATCTTTTTTCTCTTTATAAACCTATCAAAATGATGAAAAACATGTGCAGCTTGACATCATGCATGTGTAAAAAGATGAAACTGTATCATGTTTATTGGAAAGATAATTTTTGCACGGGTGTGCGAGGGTATCATCATGAAGTGAGCAAAGAACAAATTCTTTCTTGGTTAGAACGTATCAGGATCTATAGAGCCGAATGGATGAAACCTACATACTTGGGAACTAATTTTCATCTAGAAAAAACATGTTTAGAAAAATATGGATGTTGGTGGTTTGATAATTTTGATGAAAAATATTATTTAGTAGAGAGTTTGAGAAGATGAATAAAAATGATGTTTTTAAACGAAGTTTTTTATTTAGCATCGAGATTTTAACGCGGAAAGTGCTATCGCAACAAATATTTTTTTATTATCATGATGGTAATAAATTAGGCTTTATCGCACAGAATAAGGGCATGTCTATATTACCCTATTACATTTTTCGTGAAATCAGTTGGTATAGAGGTATCATTACAAGCATAAAAAATGCGAAGACCGGTAGAATTGATCAAAAATCCAATGACACATAATATCAAATAGTCTCAATATTGAAAAATACTGTCGACTATAATGAACGAAAAATCATTCATAAAATTATGATTGATTTAAACACTAATATTTTTCCTGAACATGATCACGCATTCAAATATAGTATTCTGAAAGTAAATAAAACTATAATGAATGACGAGACTGAAGATGGTCGGCTAAGGAATTCAAAGTGCATTTGTGACTATCAACTAATAACCGATGCTGCTGTAAATTTCATCACGACAAAATCATTGGTTTTGGATAATTTTAATTTTGATGTTGCACACGATGAAGATTTAATACTTATTCAAGAAATAGATTTAGGACCTACATATATCGATAAAAACAAACGAAAGTTAGGTAAAGCAATGAAACCGTATGCCGAATTCAATCTCACTATCATATGCTCGGACAGTTGGATCTAAAACAGTTAAAAAAATGCTTTGTGACAAACCTTGCTATTATTTAAAGTTGTTCGCCCTATAAATGATGGTTATGATTTTCTTAACCGAATTCATCAAAAAGTATCCCTGTTTACTTACATCCAAAGAGGAGTAGCTGGTATAAAAATAATTGATGAAGAATGTCATATTGTTGATCGATGTTACCGTGCCGGTACACGAAAATATCTTTGCAGTTATACCAGTTATGAACTTCATGCACTTATTGAAATGTGCAGTTTCAAGAAAATATCAGGTGGTGCACTGAGATATTTTTTTAAGACTTATCTAAATGCTATTATAAACAATATCGTCGATTGCTTCGCATCCTTATATTCAACAGCTGAACAAGAGTACTCGTCTACTTGTGGAGTTCGTCAATTTTTTCACCCGAAAAGCATAGCAAATTTTGCGTGGTTGTGATGACGTCAACAACAGATGATACAACGCTGCTTTTCCCAGGTTTTATTACAACACCGGATTATTATAATCAGATAAACAGTCTAGTGAAAAATACATTAAGAAAAGACTACGGCAAAATAAAAGCTATTAGTGCTCTAACTGAAAATAACATGTATAAAATTCTTACGAACTTACCGCGCAAAACATTAAGCGACAAGCTATTTATTCTCGCATTGCACAAATATGCTCATGACGAACTGGGAAAATATGTATTATTCACTTCGTCAGACCAACGAGAATATTATAAGGAAATAATGGACAAAGAATTTAAACCGCATATATATTTATATGTAGAAATGAGTGAACAAATTGTAAAATATTCATATATAGCCGCTTTTGTAGGTATAGCATATTTACTGTTTAGAAAATAAATGAAAAAATGTGTATAAATTGACAAGCGGATTGTTGTTGTGC
The DNA here is from genome assembly GCA_025400075.2 of Phenganax stokvisi. Lineage (NCBI taxonomy): Eukaryota > Metazoa > Cnidaria > Anthozoa > Malacalcyonacea > Clavulariidae > Phenganax > Phenganax stokvisi. The sequence continues at coordinate 15,199 of JAODVQ020115420.1, forward strand.
TTCACTTACTATTTATCGTAGCAAGTAACTCCGCTCTATGCTTAATAATTTTTATAAAAAATATGTGACCGTGTTTTTACTGAGTGTCCTGCCAAACATGTGACTCAATTTCAAAGTTTGAAAGATGATTTTGAAAAGCTCATATGGTGCAACTATAACAAAAAAATTACTTTATCAGCTTTGAGGTTCTTGGAGAAAGCTAATGTGTACTTTACAAGCAGCAGTTTGGAGATCCATTATGCTGCATTGGAGAACTTCATTAAGGTTCTTGAGCAATTGAAATCGTTTTGCGGTGAATTTTTCACAGCAGTAAATAAATATGAAAATCGCAGATTGGTCTTGCAAAATAACAAACCGAAATTTGGCGGGATGGTTTTGCAAGTTCAAAAAGCTAGTGAAGAATACGAGGAGAGTAATAATAACGTCATTGATCTTGATCAAGAGGAGGATTCCAATGCTGAAGTGATTGAATTGACGAAAAGAAAAAACGAATAAGGTGGACGGATGAGAAATATGAAAAATTCGTATTTTCAAAAAATTATTGGAATTTCAACGTGGCATTGAAGAAGATCAAAGAATTTCAAACAAAGATAAAAAAAAATAAGAATGTCGAACGCACGTTGACGATGACGGGAAAAAGAAAGCTGAATGCACAGAGTGAGAACGCTAGTGTTTCTAAGAAGAAACGTTCAGCGAAACGTATCACGGACGATGATGAGGTACACATCTGTTTATCACGTTTGTTTTACTGCATGAAAATAAGTAGTTGTCAGCGAAGGAATGCGTAATTAGATATGCTACAGAAATCGCTAAAGATACAAGCATTGACTCAGTTAGAGATATTTATCAAAAAATGGGTGAAGATGCTATTATGAAAGTATATGAGGTGGTAAGCGATAGAATATAAAATAAGAATGTTTTTGTTTTGTTTTTTATAGAGGTTGAAAGATGAAGTCGCGTCGGAATAGATGAAAGCTTGTAGACCCGAATTTAATTAAAAAAGCTTCTAGACTGTTGAAAGGTGAACGCTTTGACGATGACAAGCAAAAACATTCTTATTCTTTACACGAACGTGTGTTTAAAAAATATAAGCGATTAAAGGTTCATGTATATAATGTAAATAGTCAATGGTCAATGGATTTAGCTGAAATGAACGATTTGGCACG
>JAODVQ020115529.1:0-16362 GCA_025400075.2 Phenganax stokvisi
GTTTTATTCTTGAAAGCTTATGCTGTCGTTTTCTTAAAATTTCATTGCGCCGGTATTTTCTCATCTTGGTCAGCCTGTGTTCTCTTTTTTCAGCTGACTCATTTTGCCTAGAAGCTTTCTTTGCTTGTCGCTCATTTTCTAATCGTGTTTTCATTGCTGTAAGTGAAGAAACTACGCCTAAACTTTCTTTTTTTTTTAAAATTCCCTCACCGCTAGAAGCCCTTCTTCTCTTTTGTCCAAAACTTTATTTTGCGAAGGATTCTGCCTTTTTAATCCTTCCTCTTCAAGTTTCTTTTGAATATTTTCAGGTGAGTGGTTTTGTTCTTTTGTCAGTGCTTCATTTACTTGTGCTGCATCATTATAACTCTTAGTTTTCTTGCACGTATCAGTGTCAAAAGTGATACACTTTACACCTCTTACTTCAAATGGAACAGAAACATTTAAATCAAAATGACTAGATGTTGATAAACGAAAATATAAGGCAAGATTCTCTACTCTCTCGACTGACAATAAAACGCTGTAACCAGACATATTTGGCATTCCATAAAGATCTCGTGAATGAGAATCAAGTACTTTAAACACTCCAGGAAATGGCATTATAATGGCGACAGTATTCATACCGATACTAAGTAGGCAACTTTTGTAATTAAAAGTAAAAAATATTTCATTTAAAGCATGCTCAATTGTGATGTAAGGATAATTGTTGACATTCATTGACAATGCTCCATAAAAAGAATCACTGTATCGCAAATTAAAGGTGTAATTGTCTATACAAATAAACTCGGGTACATCAGATAAGAGGAAATAAATTTTGTTAATACTTCCGCTTATAATACTATATAAATTATTTCCACTCATCAAGATTTTGTTCATAGTTGATTTATCCCATGTATTAACTATCTTAATTCATTGTGTTCAATAGCACGCAATGACATGGCTACACACTGCTTTCCAGCATTTAATCCAAACACCAATTCATAACCTTGATCAAAGTCGGCACAAACTGTATGAGACTTATCAATTATGTCTCCAACACTCATACGACCTGGATTTTCCTCCACGTCATTTGACAGTCTTAGTAACAATGGTACAAAAGCATTAAAATGAAACATCTTTTGTGAATGGGTCACAGAAACCTCACTATTTTTTTGACTTTTCGTTTTAAATCGTTCTACAGAAGCCAAGTAAAATACATTGAAACAAAGTAATATAAGTATTTTGTTTCAAAAATCTCCTTTGATCTGACTCCTTATCATAAGACATTTCATGAAAAGGAAGTGACTTCCAATTCTTACACGATATGTGTGAATATCAGCACCCATTAGATTTTTTAGACACTATTTTTCTACAAAACAGAGTTTTTCCCTATGTCTGTGAATATTATGTGTCCCAAATATCGTTATTAAATTTGGATGGATTCCAGCAGCGCTGGTATATTCTAGTTTTTATTGCACAATGGCAATGTCCGCTTATTACCTGCACAATGGCTAGGTCTTCTTGGTTACGTGGCCTTTCACGTAAGTAGCCCTGATCAAAATGATCAGTGCAAGCAGAAATGGCTCCTTTTTCGACAACGGGAGTAATTGCTAGGAAAGAAATATCGGAAATTTACCTCAATACGCTACACAAAGCACTTGTAGTCGGGAAATGCGACGAGTCATAATATGTAATGGTAAATATGTAAGTAATTACCCAATAACAAGATGAAAGAGTTCATGAAATGCCATATTTGGAAGTGCTTGTCTGTAAAACCAGAAGTGGAAAATCAAGGAATCGGGAAAAGGAATGGATGAATCTGGGAAGTTAGAATCTGTAACATTAGGAATCAATACAGCGATTTTTAAAGCCAAAAATCTCTTGCAACGACAAAAGAAGCATGGTGCTACCTAGTACCAAACAAATTACAGATTTTTGCTATTGTAGAGTAGTTTCCATGTCGCTGCAACTGACGTGAACATAATGAGCGATGTGAAAGAGTTTTATTTTTACAAATTCCATGTGACCAGATCGGATCAATTGGAATACTGGTCCATATAAAAAGTTTGCCCGGATACGATCCAATGAAGATTATGGCTGTTTACCAATTCTTGTTTTTAAAGATTCCGTCATTCCTACTCGAGTTCCTCGACTCGACTCCGTTTCACAATGTCCGGTTTTACTACTCCATGACCTCACCAGGATAAACATGAATACCTACTGTATATTTTCGTTTACGTCATGTCTCCAAAACGGAAAGTGCATCAATGGGCGTTGAACAAACCTCTGCCGTTCAAAACAAAACAAAGTTTAAGACGTGCTAATCAATTATATTTGGACGTTACAGCCAAGTAATTCGAGAGTGAGATCATCAAATGTAAAAAGAAACATGACTTTAATAAATCGACTGGGTTTCGTTATGACTTTCACACTCTGCTAATTGAGTTAATGAAAGATGCTGGAGAACATAGGGAACAGATTTGTCAAATAATTAAGAGTTGTACTTCGAAAACATAAAGAAAATGAGTTCAGATGAAAAAGAACAGATTGAATTGCTTCAGGACTGGAACGAGGAATTTGGAGAAAACATGGATCTCTTAGATGAGGAGTTGAATCGACTGCTGCAAAAGTGTACATACAGTGCCCTACCTGAAACTTCTCACGACAACGACGGTAAACAACATGAAACGATCCATTCAACCATTGCGCCAATTCCTTACCAAAACCAAGACCCAGTACTTGAAAATGTAATTGTTACAGATAAAACCAAAACAAAAGTTCACGAGAAGCAATGTTGTTCATCTAGTGCTGTCCTTGAAACTTCTCGCAACAGCGACGATATTGTCAGTGCACCAGTTCCTTGCCAAAACCAAGACTCAATACCTCAAGCAGACAGTATTACGAACGAAAGTGAATCCAACTTTGAGGAGGGCCTAGAAGTGGGGTACATACACAATGTGTCTCCCGTAAAAAATGGTAATTACTTCGATTTTCAATTGCAGACAAAGAATACGACGGTTAGAGGTGTGTGTTTCTCCCTTGCTAAAAGGAAACACTTTTTGGATTACAGTGACCATGACCGGCCAGTTAAGATAAAAAAGTTCACGATAAATACCCGGGCCAACGCCGAAGATCTGGTTATGGGTGCGGATGTATCTTTACAAGCTGCTGCCAATATCGATTTTCAAAAAGTTGATTTGCCTACAACAATTACTCTCTCTGTCATTAAAACTTTGTGTGTGGGACAGTTAGTATCGTTTAAGGCAAAGGTGAGCAAATTAAGCAAACCAAAACTCGTGCAATCTGGTAAACTACAGGTGGTTGAAGCAATCCTGATTGATCCTACTGATAAAATAAAAATGATATTCTGGGAGGAATTTGGAAGTCAAGTTGTGGAGGGAAGTGCTTACATGTTTAATGATGTCTGGGTGAAGAGAGACGCTTTCACAAAGAAGATATACGTAAACACAGCGAAAAGGGCCAGCACAATCTCGATAACTGATCGCTTTCAAGATATTCTTCCTATAACGCCAGAAATATCTTCAGACTGCAACGAACCTACTGTCGTTGGTGAAATACTAGGAGTTGAAAAAGTTTGTTATTATCTATGTTGCTGTAAATGTTCGAAGAAAGTTGATGCTGCAGACAGTGATGTAGTCCAATGCAACAATTGTCACATGAAGCAATAGCTTGTAAACTGCTCGAAACGTTGCTATGTAAACATTCTTTTTCAGTCAAAGGATGGCAAGAAAGAGAATCTGACCATTTTTGATAACGTTCTACAAGTTCTCACTGGCATAGAAGGTGATTACACCAGCGAGAGCCAAGTGACAGACTTTTTGTTGACCTTGCCAACATTGGAACTGACGTACGAAAAGCGCACAAAGGTTGTGTCAAATGTTGTAAAACTTTAAACATTTTAATTTGTTGTTAGTAGTTACTATGACTTGATATTTTAGAAAGAACTTTATATGCATAACAAGAAAACACTTCCTAGTTGCTAATTGTTACTTTTTGTTAACCGTGCATTAATAAATTGATATTTCGATGACACATCTGTGGAAACTGAATTATAATTGAACAACGGCTATTACCTTGCAGTTTAAGAAGTCTAGCTACGCTCATTTTGCGAAATGGCAGCAATTTTCTTTCATATTTTCAAATCCCTCACTAGTTAAAGTCAATTTCAGATTACTTTTCACTGAAATATTCGGAACTTCATTGCGTACTTCGCAAGTTCGTTGCCCAAGTTCAAATGTTCGTAATGAAATTCAGAAACACACTTGTAAACAAAGCCTCTGATTGGTTGCTTACATATAGTAGCCAATCAATTGCTCAGGATACTTAACCTATTTTTGAAGCCATTACGAACATTTGAACTTCGAAACGAACGTCCAAAACTTCGCAACGAAATTTCGAATATTTCAGTGAAAAGTAATCTGAAATTGACTGTAACTCGTTTCACCTCCCAGGCTAGTTAGCAAGCATTGATTGTCACAATAACAAATTTCAGCATAACCTTGCTTCATTTCGTATCGAGCAGCATGAAATGTCATGATGGAAGTATCAGGTGATAATGTAGCAAAAGTTACAACACGTAGCTATAAGTGGTGTGAATGCTATTAGTCTGGCGCGATCTATCAAAGAATTATAAGAAACGGTGTCTAGATGTCTTGTAGTTAATTTTCGAAAAGTGTTACCACTTCCAAACTATGTTTACATTTAATCGAAGTTTTAAGTGCATTGAGGAGTTTCAATTTAGCAGTGACTGTCAATTGTTACACTAATACATTCGTGGCAACTTCGATTATGCCAATCATCAAGGGTAGTAAGTATCTTAGGCACTGGTTACATAAAAATGTCGAAAATTGTTTATATCCGGAAATAAACATCACCATTTTTTGCTGACTCAGTGGACATCGCTTTTTTTGCTGACTCAGTGGACATCGCTTTTTTTTGCTGACTCAGTGGACAAAGCAATTTCCAGTGTATAACATAGTGGTTAGCCGCGCATGCGCACGGCTACCCAGCGACTACCTGCAAGATTCTGATGCTTTGCAAGGTATATATATATTTATGTATTCATATAATGGTACCAAAGTAGTAGCTATACAGTTACAGTTGATTTCCTGTCACCATTCATCAAATTGCGCTTCACTTGTTCTTAGGTTTGTTTTGAATACTTCCAGTTTCTATTTAAATAGTGGATATTTTGCCATGAGCTTGCAAAAGCAATTTTGCAAGCTGTGATCTACAGCAATACTGAACCAAACTAAGAATGAACCAGACTAAATTTCAAGCTTTACATAATTTATTAATTTTGCATAGCAGTTAGGGTATATTTCATCCTTCAATAAGACTGGCACTAGCTGTTATGGTGAAATAGTATCAATTTCGTGAAATTCTACTTACACTTTAGTTAACTACTTGAAACATTTCCTCTGCAATTTCTCTGCAGAGTAGTCCAACTTTATAAATAAAAGAAGGCATATGAAAAAAGAACTTGCAATCCAACCTGGTACAGTTTTCATACATTGGACAGTGATAGGTTAAGCACTGCAGTACGTTACTACAGCTAAAGCAATGAGCTGAAATATTACTACAAATACGTTCTTTGTAGAAAACAATGCTTCGAACACACCGGGTGTATTGCACAAATTCATTGCAGGATGCGAACAGCTTCCACCTCTAGGATTGCCAAAGCCCATCACTGTCAAATTTAAGCATGCTTGTGTAGAAGGATGCAAGTGCCGGCCAACAGCTTCAACTTGCGATCTTAGTATTACATTGCCACTTCAGTACAATAATTACAACCAACTTAAAGAGTCTATAGATTCTGCACTCATTGAAGGTAAGGGATTTGGTTTTATATAATGTAAACGTTTTCATACCTGAAAGGGGCTATGATATAAGCAAACGTTGGCGCCCTAAACTTATATATTAATGATTGTTATTTAATAGTATCGTTGCATCCAATGGGCCGGTTGGTTGTTCAAAGGATGGTTAGAAGTTAACCTCAGTTTAAATCTTATCCACCGTCTCTATATCCCCGTGTTGAAGCAATATTTATACTTGAAACTTTGAGCGATTAAACTATCCATTAAGGGAAACATTTCAGCTAAAAAATTTCTCAAAAATTTCAGTTGAACGATTTTCAAATTTTGGTTAAAGTATTACATTAAGCCATGCTTATGCTAACCCAGCTTTGAACAACCGGTCCATAATTGTTAGGCAAGCAATGATAGAAATTATATATTATAGTACCATGTCAGCAAACAGAAACTACAAATTTTCTCGACAATTGTTACTATTAACGATGTTCATTTTGCATTGTTCAGTTGCAGTAGCTAATATTAAAAACAGAGCCATTATTGATAGTGAAAGTATGAACGTAACTATGCTACGAATTTAAAAAAGTTTGGTTACCAAATAGCAATGCATCTTAGTTTATAAGCAACTACTAATTTTCATCATCAGAAATTTCCTCAACCCCAGCTTTTTGGGTTAAATAAGAAAACAACGCCACGGCCTCATTTGGACTATCGGGGTATGCAGTACCTTCAAGATCCATGACATACTGAAAGTATTCTTGGTATGTATTTTCATCTCCTGCATGTTACAAGTGTTGTAACTTCATTTCATTAATTTTATCTTGACTAACTGGAATAAGGCAGTTCATATCTCCTGAACTTTCAGGTAAGTAAAATAATAAATCAGGAACTCCTGGAGTAGTTTCATGGCATGACGACCTAATATAATGTGTGTTCCAGTATTCTTTCTTCTTATCTAATGATGCTTGTATTACGCCTTGGAAGCAAAACCATAAGCACTCCTGGTGTAAAGTGCTTCCAAAATCAACTGATCCACTTTCATGGAGCAGGCCCATTTCTACAGAGCAGACCTACTTTCATGGAGAAGGTCTATTTCTATGGAGCAGGCGTATTTCTTTGGAACAAGCCCATTTCTATGGAACAGGCCTATTTCTACGGAGCAGACCTACTTTCATGGAGAAGGTCTATTTTTACAAAGCAGGCCTACTTCTACGGAGCAGGCCTCTATTTCTGTGGAGCAAGCTTTTTTCTATGGAGCAGGCCTACTTTCATGGAGAAGGCCTATTTTTACGAAGCAGGCCTACTTCTACGGAGCAGGCCTGTTTCTATGGAGCAGGCCTATTTTTACAGAGCAGGCCTCTATTTCTGTGGAGCAAGCTTTTTTCTACGGAGCAGGCCTACTTTCATGGAGCAGGGCTGTTTTTTAACGTATGTAGCAGGCCCTTTAAAATTGTGACACTGTGTCCCTTGTGGGCCACCGTACCTACCAGATGGTGTTCCCAACCATATATACCAGTTTCCTGAAGAATATGGCCTTAAGGATTGCTTTGAGCATTTTTTAACAGTTCCATGGCATTCATGCAATCACAATTGCAACTTGACACATTATCTTCATTGAATGAGGAAGTTAGCATGCCACTAATTATAACCTTTTGTTGCAGCATAGCCTCTCACGGATGAGCAGTTAAAGGAGGCCACTCTTCAGTCTGATTTGTTGAACTATGAAGAAAACTATTTACCTGATGATGTTAAAGCCAGATGTGAAGAGTTGATTCCTAACCCAGTGGATGTGCAAGCAAAGGATTGTGTTGATGCATTTCTATATTTGAAAGAAGGACTGGATTCTATCTCATTATTCTCATAGGATTTTTGGTATGTATTCATGTAAGTCTGTCAGTGATTTACTGTACAGCACTAAACAGTTTATTCCACAAGGGCATCAAGCGTATGCAAATAATTGTATGAAAAATATTCTTGTAAGTGGAATATAATTGATCAAGTGAAATGTGCAATTTTATAACTCATGCACAATAGTTCATGGTATACATTAGGTAACAACAACATTAACATTGATAGTCTCACGAAATAGGTCGCTTTAGTAAGAGTTACTGTTGTATAAACATTAGATTTAGTTGAAAATAACTTTCTGTGAATTTGATCTTCCTCATTGAAATCAGCAGTAAATTTCTTAATTTTCGAATGTTTAACTGGTTGTTTTTTTCATATAGCATGATAACATCAACTACAAAAAATTACATAAAACAGAATATGGCATCATCGTTTGCATTGTAAATAGGTGGCTGTCCATATGCCTACAGTATTTTTGGCAGTCAATTTTCATCATCCCCAGAAATAGGCTCTGGAAGAGGGCTTAAGTTGAGAAGCTGATAGTATGTATTGCACTTATGAGCTTCAATAAATGTACAAATGGCTTCTGATGTAAGATTTCCCACACCAAACAAATACTCAGCATCGATCAGTAAGGTGGCAGATGCAATCTCCGGATCAAACAATGTGTGCATACTACCTTGGATATTCAAAAGCATTGATCTCTTTGAAGACTTCTCATATGAGTAGTGGGCCAAGCATTCGGGTTCCTTGCATTCATCAGTTGATCTGTTTCCACAGACTAACCCGGTATTGTTAATATACTTTGTGAAGTCACCATCAATAAATTCTTCGATGGTGACATACTCACCATCTTCTAGCTTGGCCATGTAGATATTTGTATATATAAAGGACTTCCCAAATTGGTGTTGACAGAATTCCTTTACCTAAATTGTAATAATGAGGACAATTATAGTCCTAATGGTATTAATATTAATTACAACAGTATTAACAATAGTACCAGTAATAGTAAAAATATTGTCATTTATGCTCCTTACCTTTGAATACATACAGTCAGCTATGTTTTTTGCCAATAATTGCATTTGGACAGCTTTTTTTGTGTGATCTTCTATTGTTTGCCTTACTTGGCTGATTGACTGCAGTGTTTGCGGTAAGTACTTCTTTACCACCCAGACACCTTCACTGTAACATGCTGTTGGACTTCTTGCTTTGTACACTTCCCGGAACCCTCCTTGTGCAATCATGCATTTTTGCAGTGAATAAACCAATAATATTCCAGGAAGCCAAGCTATGAGGCAAAAAAATTGAGCCAATAAGAGTTCAGAATTTTTTTTAATTGCCCAATCAGGATGCTTATATGGAGCGTAAATAAGGCAGATCCCCGCAAAGATGAGGCAAAATCCCTCTCAGCCAATCAAATGACTGGAATCTGCTGCAAATAAGGCAATATTCAAGCAGATTACCGCTATTATGACTCTTTTGCTCAGGGCTCAGTAAGTCACTGCATGAAACTTGATAACTCATAACTGGACTGTTGCCTTGTATGATGATGAAACAACCTCTGGCAACGACTAATTAGTAATTCCCGCTGACCGCAGTTTAGAAAACCTTGACCTGGACTATTGTCACAATTTTTGCCTTAGTCACGTGACTCACCTGACTACCCCTAAATCCGCCCCTGGGTGTGTTGTTCTGAACTGTTTGCTTCCGTGCTTTATGTACACGATGGTACTTACAACGGCGACAAATGGAAACGATTTATACCTTTCAACAAGAGGTCTGGCCGTAGGCTAGCATTAAACATAAACTGATCACTTCGCTAAATTTTTCCCATATACACTATATCATGTAACTCTCTTGCAACTTTCTGTTCAGTATATCGTTCTGACATTTGTCTCTGCGCTGTATGTATAAAATAGCACTTAGAATGGCAAGAAACACCACGAATTCACAACTTCAATAACAGTCTAGCTGTAAATGAATTAGCACTACGACTGTATTCTAAGTACAAATCATTGCTGATTGCCGAGCTTTTGTTTTCGTGAATTATAATTTGTCTGATAGTGCAAAAACTCATGAGTAGTGTGCATTTGTACGTTCTGGCCTTTAATTTATTTAAAATGGCACTAAAGTATAAGCTACTATTAAACATATTTAATGAGGTGGCCGGGTCATTTAGCATATTCAAAATGGCGCTAAAGTATAAGCTACTAATATGCATAGCGCTTCGCGGCCTTCGGCTCTTAATGAGATGACCATGCCCTTTTTTTTTAATTACTTTTTCAAGGTCTCATTTTTTCCTGTATCGAGATCCAGTTTTTAAAAAATCGATTTCTATTTTTGAAGAACACATGAAAAGTAACGGTTATATAATAAAAGAGATATGAATCCGCAAGATTTGATTTATCAAAAAAACCCATGTAATAAAAGAGATATGAATCCGCAAAATTTTATTCATCAAAAATATTCTAATAATAAAGAAGCTATGAAATCCACTATTCCAAAAGCTCCTCCTCCTCCTTCTATTCGAGAACATTTTTCAAAGATGATTAAAACACAAAAAATTTTACCATAGGAGGTTCACAAGAATTTTTTAGAAAATATTAAGATTTTGCAAGCAAAAAAGGATGCTATTAGAAAATTAACTTATGATATAAGAAAGTCTAAGCTTCAAGAAAGAAGAAGAAATGCTCTTAAAAAATTAAATGATAAGTTTAAAAATTATAAGACATCTTCTAAGATTCCTGTGGCTCCTCCTCCTCCTCCATCTATTAGAGAATATTTTACAAAGACCATAAAGCGTCCTTTTTTCAACCCAATTGATAGAATGTACAATGCGTTAAATAATTTTTATGATAAGATAGTAGGTATCGTTCCTAAAAACACACGTACAAAAATATATGATTTCATGTTTAAAACTTTAAAAAAGATAGGGATCAAGAATTCGAGAGTTGAGGAGTGGGAGACTGCTCTTAGGGGATGTTTAAAATCTTTTGTTATTAAAAATATTAATGATGATGATGATGATGATCCTGAGACTTGGTTAAGAAATCGTAAAGACATTATTATAAAACATCTTAAGACTCTTGTAAATAATAAGGTTGAACTCATTTTAATTTGCAAGATGGAAAAAAGAGATCCTACAAACGATGAGGTGGTAGATATAGATGATGATCATTTTCGTTCTGGATATTTTAGAATTTTAAAAAGATCCATTCTCGAAAAGATTTTTGAGAAAATGGTTCGTAAGATCTTATCTTCATTTTATAATAAAGAAAAAGCTGGTTCTGGATGGCAATTTAAAAGAGTAGAAGAGTTACACTTCCACACAGCGAAATATGTTCCTTTAAAAGAATCTTCTTGTATTCCCACGCCAAGATGGATTCTATCTAAAAAAGCAGTAATAAATCCTAACAACGATTTTAAAGATGAAAATGTCGAACCTGATCAACAATGTTTTAAGTGGGCTGCGGGTAAGGCACTTCTTATGAGTCCTGCTGATAAAAATAAAGATAGAATAACTATGTCATTTAGAAAAGAAGTTCATGAAACTTTCAACTGGGCTGATATCAGATTTCCTACTCCTATCGAGGATAGTAAAACATTTGAGAAAAATAATAATTTAAAAATTAACTTATTTGGCTATGATGGAAATTATGGAGGAGACCACTGTGAAGATACTATAAAAAAAGCAAGAGGATGAGATATTTCCTATAAGAGAAATTCACGACTTCCCCGATATAAGACTTTTATTATTATATAATCATCATTATACGGTTATTAATAATCTTTCTAGATTAGTTAGCTCAAATTTAAGTAAAAATCATCGTAGAAAATATGTTTGTGATTAATGTCTTCAACATTTTATAAAAGAAGACTTATTACTAGACCATAAGAAATATTGCGAAGAACATAAGCCCGTAAGGACGATGCTTCCAAAGCCTGATAGTTATATTTCTTTTCAAAATCACGCCAGAGAAAATAGAGTCGAATTTGCTATCTATGCCGATTTTGAGTGTATTTTAAAACCCATGAGTAAGAAATTAGGAAAAAATATCTTACAATATAAAAAACACATTCCAAGAGGATTTTGTTATTTAGTAAAATGCTTTGATGATTCTATTTATGAGCCTAAATTAGTTCATTACACTTACAAACCCTCAAGACCCACGAAATGTTTAAGAAATATTTGTAGAAAAAATACAACGCGAAGCCCAAGACATTTACAATAGATTTTATAAAAATCCAAAGAAAATTATTTTTACAGATCAAGACCAACTAGATTTTAATAACACCCCAGAATGCTATATTTGTAATAAATCTTTTGGCATGCATAAAGGTTCTATCGATAAGGTTGAAGACCACTGTCATTTTACTGGAAGATATAGAGGCACCGCTCATAATAAATGTAATCTTCAAATGAAAAAATCAAAGTTTATTCCTGGTATTTTCATAACTTAGAAGGTTACGATTTCCAGTTATTTATAAAACGTCTAAGTGCCTCTCCAGGTTCGATAAGTTGTATACCAAAAAATGAAAAAAAATATATTAGTTTTACTAAATATGTTCCCGTGGAAAAAAAGAATAATGGAAAAATAATAAACAAACAATTAAGATTCATAGATTCTTTTAAGTTTATGGCTTTTGGTTTAGAGAGTTTAGTTGGAAATCTTCAACCCCAAGATCTAAAACTTTTAAGACAATTTTTCCTAAATCAAACAGAGCTACTTTCTAGAAAAGGAGTCTATCCTTACGATTATTTGGATTCTTTCAAAAAACTTAAAGAAACGTGTCTTCCTCCAAAAGAAGCTTTTTACTCAAAACTCAATGATGAACACATACAAGATTCTGTTTACTCCTATGCACACAAAGTCTGGGACACATTTAACATGAAGACGTTAAAAGACTATCATGATCTTTACTTAATTACAGATGTAATATTACTCGCGGATGTTTTTGAATTATTTCGAGAATTATGTATGAATCATTACGATTTAGATCCTTTATGGTATTTTACGGCTCCTGGACTTGCTTGGGATGCCGCTATAAAAACTACAAATGTGAAGTTAGAACTTCTTCATAAGAAAGATATGTATCTCATGATAGAAGAAGGTATTCATGGAGGAGTTTCTATGATTACTAAAAGATACATTGAGGAAAATAATAAGTATCTAAAAAATTATGATCCATCAAAACCTAGTATTTATGTTCCTTATTTAGATGCAAATAATTTATACGGTTGGGCCATGATGAAAAAACTTCCTACTCATAATATTAAATGGATGTCCACAGAAGAGCTAAAAAATTGGAGGAATTTTCCGTGTTTTTTAGAAGTAGATTTCGACTATCCCAAACATCCACATGATTTTCATTCGGATTATCCTTTAGCTCCAGAAAGAGTAACTACTAATTTAGAAAAAAGTATTATGATACAGAAATTAACTCCGAATTTATATTTGAAGAGAAATTATGTGGTTCATCATGAGATCTTAAAAGACTATATTAAGATGGGACTTGTTTTAAAGAAAATTCAAAGAGGTATTAGTTTCGAGGAATCTGAGTGGCTAAGACCTTATATTGAGAAAAATACCAATTTAAGAACTTTAGCAAAGAATAAATTCGAAAAAGACTCTTTTAAACTCATGAACAATTCTGTTTTTGGGAAGACTATGGAAAACATTCATAATAGAGTAAATATAGAACTCGTGAGTTCCGAGAAAAGAACAGAAAAAATAGTTTAAAAACCTAGTTTTAAATCATGTACAATATTTGATGAGAATCTAGTTGCCGCTCATTCTTATAAAACAAAACTAGTTTTAAATAAACCCATTTATGTAGGTATGAGTATCCTAGATATTTCTAAGAGTCTTATGTATGATTTTCATTATAATTATATAAAATAGAAATATGAATCTCGAGCTAGACTAGGATTTATGGACACTGATTCTCTACTTTATGAAATAGAAACGGAAGAGTTCTACAAAGACATTTCTACAGAGTTAGAACAATATTTTGATACTTCTGAAATAATTACAGATAATCCTTATATTACTAAAGGTCTTAATAAAAAAGTTCCAGGTGTTTTTAAAGATGAGTGTGGAGGTACTCAAATCATAAAATTTGTAAGATTAAGATCAAAGTTATATGCATATAAGAAAGAAAATGACAAAGAAGAAACTAAATGTAGGGGTTAAAAAACAACGCCAAAAAATCTCTTGCTGTTGAGGATTATGAAAAATGTTTATTTTCTGAGGTTCCTGCGACAAGGTATATGAATGTTATAAGAAATAAAAAACATGAAATCTTCTCCGAGACCGTAGATAAAATAGCTTTAAGTACTGATGATGATAAAAGAATTATTTTAAAAGATAAAATAAACACTTTGCCTTATGGACATTATAAAAATGAGCAGAGAGAATAAGAACGAGCGAAGCAAGACAAAAAAAATGTTTATCTTTAGTGAGATAAACATTTTAAAAATCTTTTTTTAAATAATTTTTCCCAACATCCATCCCCCAACGATTCCAGCAATTCCCATCACGATGTGTTGAGATTCTTGAAATTCTTTACTCAGTTTGTAATAATTTTCTAATCTTGGTTCTGGAGTCCATTCGAGTCCAGTATTTTCAAGATTTTTTTAAGCATTTCTAGATTTTTATTGGTAATGTTAATGTCTCTATTGCGTTAAAAAGTTCTTGGCGTAATTTCGCCTCCTTATTTTTTCTAGCTACTTCTTTTTCATACCATATTTCTTCATCACTTGCAAGTTTTTCCATCGCAAGATTATGACGATTCAATTCTTTTTCGTATCCAGAATGATTTAACTTAGAAAATAAGAATCCTGCACCTGCAAAAGCAACTGCATTAAAAAGTCCTCCTGCTACCATACTAGCCATTTATTTTTCAATTTTTTCTGAAATTATTTTTTTATGTTCTAAATATCTTACCAAAACACTCCCCAACATCATGGCTCCAGCTAATTTTAAAGTTCCTTGAATTGATTGAGGTGTTCCTAAAGGTTCTTCTAACACTTTTTTACTCACCATAGAAACTCCTACAGCGCTTAAAGTCAATATTCTTGCATCGTAGATTTGATTGATATATGGTTTAGTACTCATTTATTATTAAGAATTTTTTTTATTTAATTGGAATCGTCTAATTTTTTTGTTTTTAGGGACTTCATCACTTCTTCCTCAACGTTTTCTTTTATTTTTTTAGGAACATCTACCTCATCAACTTCACGATTGTTTTTTATTTTATTCTGTGGTGTTTGTTTGTTCTTAAGATACATATAAGAAATTATGCTAATTCCAAAGTATAGAAACTATAATAGTAGATGTAGGAAGAGACCAAGAAGAATCAACATTTTTATTTTTTTTCAAGTTCTTCACGATTTTTCTTTTTTGCTTCTTTAGCTTGTTTAGAAATTTCTGCAAGTCTTTTTCCAGCTGCTACTTTTCTTGGATCTTTTTCTTTCTTTTGCGTAGTAAGGGTGATGCTTTGTGTCGGTGTAGCCTTTTGAGAATCTTCAGGTTCGCTTAAAATTTGCTTATTTTCTTCTACAGTTTTACTTAAAATTTGCATGTTTTCTTCACTAGGGCTCAACTTGCTTACGCTCGTCTTCGCGTTCATTTATTTAGGTAACTTTTAAGTAAAAATCAAGGTATCTATGTTTTACTTAAAAGTTACTTATTTTTACTTAAAATATACTTAAAAATCAGCCAAGTAAATATGAGTTGTTTTTTTTAAGAAGGATGCTTTGCATCCGCCTAGCATTCCACAACTACGAATTCTGACTCGTTTTTGATAGTGGGTAGATTTTTTTGACGACAACTTATAAAAAATACCAAGATATCATCTACATTACTAACAAAATCAGATAATTTAAATTCTTTGTCTAATTCTATGATGTAATTATTTTCGATTATACTTATATTTAAAAAGTTCTTTTGTAGTGCATTAAAGAAGATTCTGCTATCATCTTTTTTTATGATAGTAACTTGATAATCCATGTCTAGATTTGTTAATAACATATCATTATAAAAAATGTGGTAGAGTAGTTTAACTTTTGTATTATTATTAATTTTTGGAGGTCTAATAAAGGTTGGAGGATATCCTGTACGATTACTAGAAGGTTTTACCAAAGCTGATTGATCTAAGTTTTTAAATTTAAACATAAACATAAAACACTAACTTATCTTTGATATTTCATTTTTTAGCTCGTGTTTGACATCTCTTATTTTCATAATGTTATTATCAGATATAGTTTTAATAGACGCAATTTCAGTTTTATTATTTACACTTATTTTTCTATTTGTATTTATAAGTGCATTATTGGATGCTATATTTGTTCTATTGGTCTCTATATCTACTTTTTGAGACTCAATACCATTTTTATTAGATGTGACGTCGTTTTTATTAGATACGAAGTCAGCTCTATTTGATAATATGAGTGTCTTATTTGATTCGATGTTTGTTTTATTTGATTTGATTTTTTCACCATTTTCTTTTTGTTCATTCTCGATGTTTTATAGTTTATAGTTTATATATATATAGCTACTTTGCAGCGTATAAGCTGAATTGCGTAACTATTTACAATGGTTTGCTAATGTATACATGAATATGTATTACCTTAAACTGCCTATTTCTACAACAATCGATATTTACTTTCCTAACTGTTTATCCTAGCCCACCCTGTCAACTTCCC
>JAODVQ020115634.1:0-16361 GCA_025400075.2 Phenganax stokvisi
CAATATTTATGTATCTAATTATTGATTTAACACATAAGGTTGGATTTAAAAGATTTAAAATATATGAGAAAGTCTTTTAAAATCTGGCCTATCCACCGTTTAAGCTAAACGGGCTTCGTACAACCGGCCCCAGGGACCGGTTCGAAGCTCGTTTAGCTTAAACGGTGGATGAGTCAGAATTCAAAAACACTCCCACACTTCTTCTAAAACTTTCAAATCAAAATGTATGTAATAAAAAAATGGCTAAATACATGATTATTGTATTCAGTGAAAAAACTTTCAATTTAGCTGTTCAAGGACACATCAAGGCCTGGTTCTCATTACCTATCGCCGATACTGGCGGCCCTCTTTGTGTTTGATCATTGGAGAAGAAAGTTATTAACGCTAGACAAAAGAGTCTAAGCATCAGTAACCAAGGACAATGAACGTCGCCGATCATCGGCGGCTTATGAGAACCAGATATACGATTTCTATTTTCAACTAACCACCGTTCAAGCTAAATGCGCTTCGAACAACCAGCGCCAGTAGTCTTTGACTTCAAGATCACTTTTATTCCACTGCATGACTCAAGTTAGAAATTCCGCAATGTTAAGAGTTGAGACAGATTTCAGACCAGTGTTTCAGACCTCTGTTTGACTTTGAGATCGGGTAGGCCTGGTTAAAGCGGAATTAGAAGCCACGAGAGTTGGCTGAACTTGCATGAGTTGCATTTGACTTGCATGCTTTTTGCTGGCTACCAGTTTCCTCAACCAGGTTATCAAGAGGGGAAGCCCTTTTGAGTATGTGTCAATAAAAAACGATGCTTTTCCTGGAGAATATTTGAGCTGACAGGAGGACAACAAAATCTCATAAAATAGCAGCTGAGCAATTTTTGGTGTTAGAAGCAAAGAACGTACATTATGCTCTTCTCCCCTCTTGTTCACCAAACCTAATTAATCCAAAACAGTTTAAATCCCAGATTATGGCGTAAAGGTTTTGTGCATGTTGTTTTTTTAACAATCGGTCTACTGCTCGTTAATGACTGAAACTTTTAATGGTCCATATCCGCTCAATGACAATGAATAAACAAGTGCCGAGGCTGTTCTCGAGTTCATATTGTCCCCACCCCCACGAAGTATTCAGTATTGTGGTGTAACATGATAGCAAGCGAGTCAATCGCGTCTCATCAGCATCATTTATGAATAGTACGCTTCGCTTACCTGTCTGATAGCGTTGTTAACGTGAATGTAGATAATTCGAAAGTCCTTCCCTAGCTCGGCGTGTAGTCGATGATATCTTGCCAGACTTATTTGGAGCGAATTCGAAGCACGCTGCCAAGCGAGTGTGATAATTTATTTTGTAAACTGTACTTAGAATATAATCGTGATGATGAATGCCTCTATCGTCCTCGTGCTTTTGTTGGTTTTATATAACACAGTGGATTGTATGAGCAAGAATGGCAATACAACATGTTCGCCGCTTATAGCTGTCCATCAAAGTATTCCACAGGCTTTATTACTGCGAAATCCAACGGCAGGTTTGTACAAATATATTCGCCTATATCGTAAACGCTATTAACGGGGCTCTAAATTATGCGATGTTCTGATGGTCATCAAGGCTGCTTCATATTTTGATCCTCTATGTTTGTCTCGTAGGCCGTAATTTGAAAATATGTCGGAGTAATTTGACTTGTTGTTCGAATCAAATGGAAAATGAATTGTACATGAAAAGCAGCAGGGTTCTAAAAGATGCTGTACATCAACAAACGAATGAAACACATCATTTTCTTACAACACAAGGGTCTCTTTTTGACGGTAAGAGTTCGATGAAAATCCTATTTATACAATTGGGTTTCAGTGATTATTAGTCAAACCATGTGAAAATATAGCTGCAGTAATTAGTGCAGCGTTCTTGTTTTATTTACGCATCGTAAATACTTTTAATATTTAAAATTTTAGATCATTGTTTAGTCTGCCAAATGTTTCGTTACAATTTTCATTTACAAATATCAGAAGCAAAGTACTGCTATCTTGGCATAAGATTGGCTTTTGTGTCACAAAGTCGGAGGAGGCTAATCGAAGAGATTTTCTAACATTCGAAACAGTGAAACATTTGTATTTCTGATAGATATTAAGGGTATAGGGTTTGCCGCTGTCAGTGTTTCATTGTCCATTTGAAATTTCATTAAACGATAAGTTGTCAGTCATTCATCGAAATACTGTGCAATTAAACTTTGATGGCAATAATTTCCTCTGCATAGCGTTCCTACGAGAACACAACCACAAAACCTCATATGTTTCCTGTGCGTAGAGGATTAGCACTAATCTTTGTTCTGTGCATTTTAAGTATCTGTTTGCACAAAATTCATTTTCCTGCAACTATCTACGGATGCGACACTAGTCGAGGGTCAGATAGAAAAAGTAAATGACTATCAGATGGTGCTGTAGTATGCTTGGTGACGCAAGGAATATTCAGTTCGACGTCCGCGAATTGTGTTGAAAAATAAGCTTGCCATCTGCTTAATTTAGTACCAAGTGTAGTACTAACATAACTACACCATTGTTCTCTACTCCGATTAAGTTGCTAAATTTAGAGGATGATATACCGTTTACCAATGACAAGAGTACGAAGTAAACATTTCATTTTACTTTGAAACTCACTAGCTAGCGATATTCCAAGCGTTGACATCACGCTGTTAATTGTTCCAGTTTGATACATCGTGAACTTTCTTAGCTACTCGGTAAAGCAAAAGCCACTTGATTTTTAAAAATATCAGGAACTTTTTCTATATTTCCACTGCAGGCTAATAGTTTCATGTGTAGAATTTGGACATGAGTATCCAGAGCCTGTTTAACTTGTTTACGTAGTTTCAGGCTTCAATTTGCTGCAGGTTGCAGAAACGAGGCCTGAAACTAGACTAAGATTTTCTCCATTCTAGATGTTTAATGTTACTTTTTGCTGTACATTTGCGATGCATGGAGTGATGCCAGCCAATGGCTTGTTTTGTTCAGAGCCTCCTGTGTAGGCAATGCATTACCTCCTTGTTTTAGTTTCCTTACCACCTCTCTATTCTATAAATCATCAGGCTAGTGTATCTTGGGCAGGTGCCTTTTTCTCATCTGATTTTTGTAAATTCAGAATAAAATCAATCAGCCTTATTAATTCTTCTGTGGAGTGCTTCCCATCTTCTGAATGTAGTGGACATTGAATGCTGATAAAGACAAAGCGCACAGTTTATCCCTTCAGTGATTAAAAGACCTAATGAGATTGACTTAGGATACGCTGATTTTTGCTCTTCATGACACAATCATTCAGTTGTGAAGAAACTGCCAGACATTTGAGGACACATGTAGCTGTTTGAGCTTTAGGGCTCCCTTTAGGGCTTCCAGCCCCTTCGTTGTTACTTTTCCGTGTTTAATTTGATAATGTCAGACAATTTTCTAGTCCTCATTGAGGGACTTACTTAAGCCAATTGCAATTACTTAGGGGTGAGAGTCTCACATGTGCAACCCTTGTATTTATACTCTGCAGTAAAGATATTAAAATAGTCTGACATAAACTAGCCAAATAAAAGTATACTGCGTCTGTTCTATTTTTATGAATACCTGCTGGCTACAGTGCATGAGATTG
The DNA here is from genome assembly GCA_025400075.2 of Phenganax stokvisi. Lineage (NCBI taxonomy): Eukaryota > Metazoa > Cnidaria > Anthozoa > Malacalcyonacea > Clavulariidae > Phenganax > Phenganax stokvisi. Next base: position 3,610 of record JAODVQ020115634.1, read on the forward strand.
TGCAAGGAATTATGTACGTAATATGAGAACGTCATGATAACCCGCTTTTCGGTTTGCAAAATGTTTAATAACAAACTTTTATATTATTGTATCTATACGGTGATGCAAAATTGTTTACAAAATGATTGTGAAATTGATTTGACTTCATGGTGCAATATAAAACGAGTGTTGATTCTGAGAGTTCAAGGAATATACTATATACTTCTTTCTATTATACGTGTGCCAACAAACTGTTATGTAGCCATAGTCTGCGCTGTGGTCTTCTTTGTACTACATACTCTGTATAAGTGCAATGTCTGAGTGTGAGGTTTTTAGCGTAGAGAAGCCACTTGTCGATCAACAACCAAGCTTCCGTTGATGAGTGGAATTTTTTGTTTTTGCATATGGTATCACGGATTTCCCAAACATGCACTGTTTACAAATTGACCATAAATCGTAATGATGATAGTATTTGTATCCAGGACGTTGTCACAGCTGTGCGGTTTTATGCCCAATATTTCGGGGCTTTCAAAAATTTTGAGTTTTGCACATAATCCATAAAGGGCGTTATACAGCACTGTGCAGAAGTTTTAGGTCACTCATTAAAACATGAAGAATGTTTAACATTTCTTATTTTCCACTAATATTATTAAAATTTAGATTCGATATTCTATTGTATTAGAAGGTTGACTTTAAAGTGTATCAGAAATCTAATATGTACACATAGTGTCCTTAAAACTAATTAAAAACGAAATTTATGGGTTTTCCAGAAAGTGACCTAAAACTTTTGTACACTAGTAACACCACTGTAGAGATTTTGTTATAAGTTACGTGTATTAGTTACGTACGAGATATTTTGACCAATTTACTGCTCTTTGTAGAGCTTAATTCTAAAATAGAAAATATCTTCGAGACGCGCATTGCTGATCCTCGCGCTGACTTTCGAGCACCATCCTATAAATTACACCAAGCTATTCATTTACGCTGCAGGTACAGTCCCGTCTTGCGCTTTGGTGTCATGTAGTTGGTTTTTTGTTCCTAAGAATTCCAAAGCACAATCATGAATTTTTTATAACTCATGATACTACTGTATGTATTACTGCAGGGCTTGTGCATGTAAGCCGGGCCAGCTTGGTTAGCTGGAGGCCGAGCTGGCCCGGCAACGCGATCGCCTGACTTGAGCTCGCCCGTTTTTCTGGGACAAAAAAGATTTATGACGCACTCTATTGGCTGGATGAGGGAACGTAACTTTGCCTTTAAACTCGCTTTTTGTTCAATTTTGAGCTACTTAGATGAACGAAAGCATTTTGTCACTGTTTCTCATGCTGTTTCTTCCCGCTGTTAAATTATTCGAAATTATGAAAAATAATGCTAAAAAGACTTTAAATCATCAAAAATTTTCGTCGCTGGCTGGCTGGCTTTTTTCTGTTCATATTGGAAACTTCATCCACCCAAATGAGATCCCGGTTTGCTTGTTCACCCCAGCTTCCACATGGACACAAATTTGAAAATACACATAATCATCACACGAGGTGGAATCTTACTACGACAAAGTCATTCTAGTTAAAGCGAGCCAGCCCGGTTGTTATCAACAGGTGTTATTTACCATTGATTACGATATTTCAAGGGTAGTCTTTATATCCTGAGAGCATTCCAGATTAATAATTAAGTGACTTTACTTCAAATGCATAGTTTGGACTTGTGTATTTGTTTTTTTTAAGTATAGAACCCCATAAATTCGGCCACCAGCAAGCCAAGAAAAATTGACCCGCAATGACGGGATGTCTTATAAATATCAGATATCAGCTGCTTTAACGCTTTGCCAGGTATATTCACTGAAACGAAAATATACCTGATTCGCGTGCATTAAGAATTATAACTCAACTCTGAGATATAACCACATTATTATATTTTACGTATTCCGTTTTGCAATTTCGTGATGACGCATGTGCTCATCGTAGTCTAATATTCAAGCAAAAGAAGTCTTAGATGCGATGCAAACAACGTATGGCACTGGAAGATGGCTCCCGCGATGAATTTTCTGACAATCAGATGTGATAAATCTCCAAAAATTTCAATCTACTAAAATTGTTAGTGAAATGATGCGTTCATTCAATTAAATGTCATACCATGTATACGTTCTTATTTTACTGAGACTAGCTAATGACGACGGGAAAAATCCTGGACCTACAATATGTGATGTAGTTGGTGCAGTTTGTCGTACCGCAAAATATACCCCCGCTTCAGCCAAAGTGATAAAATAAATGTGTTGCAATATCTTCACTGCCACAATGCATAACTGTTCAACAAGTGTGTACTCATGGGTCTCATTGTTTTTGGGTAGCATACTGCCGGTGAAAATAATCGTAGCAGTTCCCAGTCTGATCTATTAATTAGACCTATTTGCTCCTAACTGATGTGCCAGAAATGACTTCAGTATTCGAAAGTGTATATCATTTACACTACAGTGACTCATTTGCAGGGGATTCTTTTATGAAAACTACCAATGATCCATTTTACACTTGAAGACTATTCTCTCTCAATTATCTGTTTGGCTATTCACCATTAATTGTCATGATTGCCTGTGAACTCTAAATTGTAACGCTGTTGCAATATTTGAAAGTTTTGAAGAACGTTTCAATATCTTTGACTTCGATACGAAACACAGACTTTGTCATTGCACAATTGCTTAATCATTTCAATCTATTTGTGTGTAAGATTTATGATTTGGCTAATGTCATGTGCTTCTCAGTATTAAAACCGTCTTGTGGAATGTCTTGTTTGTATAGATGGATAATCTCAGTAGATAAACGGGATAAAAATAAAATCTCTGTACGTCATGGCTATCATGCTAAATTAGCTATACGTGTTATACGTGTTAGGTTAAAGTCAGTCACCAGTTTACACTATCAAAGTTTCTGTGATCAAAGTAGGAATGTTTCACAGGGAAATTCTACGTTCTGAATAATTTGTAAGAAATATCAGAGTGAAGTTCAGTTTTGAGTACTGTATTAGTTCCCTTCAATATTTTCAGCAAATCCTTGATAACTTAGCATTTACCTCTCAGAAATTTCCACTTTGATCACAAATACTTTGACGGTGTAAACCGGGCCTTAAGGAGTGTTCGGCGCACCAATTCCCCTGCTCCACCCGCGGATGTGAAATTAAGTGTGAAATAAAATATTGAAAAACATTCTAAATTTGTGGCAAGTTCTAAAAGATCCTGCGACCGTTGCTAGGTCCTCGCGTAAAGCATAACTAACCTCTCCCTAACAAAAGTCCGGTAGCAATGCTGTTAATTTCTGTGACAATGGACAATTCCCATTATAGACTAAATTTCGATCTAGGCAAAAAGAAGTAAATTCATCCACACAGCTGGAAAGAGCATAGTAGATGTAGTAGAATTGCAAAGTTTGGTCGCGAAAGGGTTTAAAATGCGGGAAAATAGCCCTACAAAACTTTCAAATTTACTATATATTTCTATTACGTGCGAAAATTGTTACCATATTTGGGCAGAAAATGACCCAAAAATGGTAACAATTTCCGCACGTAATGTAAAAATATACTAAATTTGCAACCTTTGCTAAGCTCTCTTCCCCGCATTTTACAACCTTTCGGGACCAAACTGCGCAGTTTTACTACATCTGATATGTTCTTTCCAGCTGCGTAGATGAATTTACTTCTTTTTGCCTAGATCGAAATATAGTCCATTATTGGAATTGCCAATTCTGGCTTTTTCGTGTAACTGCATGTGTTCCTTTGGCGGTTCTGGTACACAATAGGCAGCATTTCAGTTGCCGTAACGATTTCTAGTGTTAGTCTATTTTTCTTATAAAGGAAATCTTTGATGTGATGCCAAGAACGTATTACACTTGGAATGTGGCCCCCGCGAAGTGCAATATGTTCTTGCATGCATTTAAACAAAAAAGGATATATTAAACGCTTGTTGAATGAGGTTGAGCGTCATATGAGGAAATTGTTGAGGCCGAGGTTTGTGCTATTTGCCGAAGTCAAACTCAGGCGGATAACACAAACCCATGGCCTTGATATTGTTCACACTACGCGAGAACCGAGTTCAACAATTGTTTTGTCATTTGTTTTAGAAACTTTTGAATATCAGCTCCCCCAAGTTTGGCGAATCTTTGTTTTGAGAAAAACATCATTTAGTTCGAACGATGTTTTGTTTTCCCTGCTTCGTCTCGCGGGAGTCGTGCCGTGGGTGACACGTCACTCTCAGTGTGAAATATTTGATGCAATTATGACGTACTGGCGAAGGATATATCCTCGTATTCTATGCTATTGCGTCATAACCATCGAATACGACGGTTTAGGTGATGGCCCTTAATTGATCAAACATCACCTTTTGTTAAAAACGAATAATAATATCAATTATTGCCCACTTGAAGTTTTAAAATGAAAATCTAAGAAAGCTGAGTGGCTAGCGTGAGTCGAAATAGTCTCTTGCTATGCAACTGAGTTAAATCACTTAACTTATATAATATTTACTTACTTTGCTAGTTACTGAATGAGGTGCATACATTTTTGCAGATTATTTCAGAGATCTACTCCAAACAGCGAAAGTGAAATGGCATGAAATGCTTTTGCTGACGTACAAGGATGTATACATACGAAACCGCCATATTTTCGACGACTTTTTCTCCACCATAGAGAGATACTACGTATATGGCGATGTGGATATAGACTACGTTTGCAATATATTTTTCCAAAAAATTCAGAGCACGATGTTTACATTGATAAATACGAAGTTGGCGAACCAACCAGGATTCCTAAATTGTTCAGCAAAACACATTGGTGACATCAAACCTTTTGGTAGGTATCCCGCACGCGTTACCGATCAATTAAGGTCGACTCTCATGCGTGCTCGAAATTTTGTCGTGGGACTTCAAGTTGGCAGCAACGCCACAAGGGCTATCATGAGTTATATGTCGAGGAACGAGTGTAAAGAAGGATTTACCAAGATCCAACATTGCTCAATATGTGAGGGAATACCGAATGCTTTGACATGCAATGCTACCTGCCATAATCTTCTTCAATCTTGTTTCTTTTTTGATCCACTTTTCGAAAAATATTGGAGTGATTATATTCGTGGCTTACACGTGTTAAGTTCAGAACTTGATGGCCAGTACGACGTTGAGGCTGTGTTCGGACAGCTAGCTTACGACATATCCAGTGCTATTATGGAATTCCAAAGTAACTTTATCAACGTTTTGGCAAAGGTTTGTGTAACTTCATTTTATACTGTTGCATCTCGTTTTGTAGCCGCCGTCACTGCAGTGCAGTAACTGCACCGTATGTATCTGCCTAAATAATGCAGTAGGTTGGAAAGGGTACAAATGTACTTTACGTGGCATTTCGAGGGAATGATTTCTTGGACTGGATGTCTAAACTAGGTGCATGGTTGATGTTTCCAGGCAAAAACGATATGTAGCGCGGGAAGGAGAAGGAAACGAGCAATCGACAAAAGTGGAAGTGACTTGTACTTGGAAGGAGAGAGCAGACGTCGAAATGATTCCGTTTCTTTGCCAAAGCAACGACCACCGTCTCTCGACACGTAAGAACTTGTTTTCATTTATTCTTTTTCTGCTTGTTCTTTTCATTGCCGTTCTACAGCGGTTAGGGAATGCCCTGCGCGTTATTGGCTAGCTGTGTTGCTTGCCAACCGCAGCACATGAAAGTGACTTGCATGTGCGGTGAAAATGAGTTGCCGGAAACTGCAGCGAACGAACAGATAAGATTATATAGTATCTCAAGGTAAACAAATTCAAACTACGAACTTATGTTCGACTTCCTTAGGACATATTCATATTTGTTTCAAAATCTACTTCCTCAGGGGGATACAAGGGGGGGGGGTGAATAGGGTAAATATTTACCTCCCTGTTTTGCCCCAACCACTGTAGCTTTGCAGTAGCTTTTGATTATCAAAGAGTGCAAAAATTGTAATGAAACAGTGCAGCTAACTTTAATGATAAACTGGTGGGTTCGTTTTCTAAGTGTCAAGGATTTTGACATTTAAATAGTTTAGGAATTCACCCCCCCCCCCCCTTTTGAACTTTTGTATCCGCCCCTGTTCCTATATTGTTCCAATTCAAAGAAATAACTTTTTGCACCACGCAAACCTGACAAATTAACTTCTTAACTCGTCATGGTCTATTTTGCGACATCCCGCTGTCTAAACCAGTAGTCATATATACAGCATAGTCTGCTGTAAATGGTGTCCCCAATGCAGCGGCAGTGGCAGCCATGCATCTTTGTAATAATATACTGTTTTTCAACTGCTTGAAGGATCTACTAAAATATGCTCGGTCACTCTCATGTACCGTTGCTACAACCTTATCCTGTGTATTCTTAAGACATATTCTATTTAATATTCAAGGTTTACAACTGCTTTCCGGCAAGACTTGACTGGATTAAAAGACGTGTGGCGATATTTACCACAGAAAATCTGTGGTGTACAAACTTCTCTTGCCCGTGATCACAGTGCAAGTTGCTGGAATGGGATAGAAATGCAAAAGTAAGTTCACTGTCTCTGTTATATAAACATTATTTCACATTTGACGAACATCATACATATGTTTCGAAATTTATTGAATTTCAATTTAAAGTAAACCCTGATGTTGCGGCTGATTACCGTAGACTGTAGATTTTTACAAAAGCCAATTATTATTCTCGTAATACGTTTATCCCAGCCCACCCTGTCAACTTTCCCTGAGGAAAGTGGAATACCTGGAAGAACCTACGACTTTCTGCAGAAGAGTTGATGGACTGTTTTCATATGATAGTCAAGTCGGCGCTGAGAATCGAACCCACAACTTCAATGGGTGAGAGACGCTCGTCCCAACAATTACGCCACTGAAGCTTCCCCCCGAAATAAATTGTATGCAGGCACTGTAATTAACCGAGATTAAAACATGTCTTTCAGAAATTCGGAAAAAGTTCCTGGGCTTCGAATAAACAATGCAGATGGTTCGCGTCAGTCTATCATGAAAGAGCTACAGAACTGGAGAGAGGCTGTAGATAATTTTAAGAAAGACCCGGGCAATACTGAACAGGGTAACGAGAATATTGATGTTGATGCAAGTGGTGAACCTGACTTCAGTGATAGTGGTTCTGGATCAGGCGGAGGTAGTGCGTCAGGATCTGGTGTTGAAGTTACTACTGTCATTGCTAACCCACGTACAACTCCTGAGCTCCCTAAAATTTCCAGTAGTACCTCTGATCCTGGTATTGAGGTAATTTTTGCAACGTCGGGCACGCGCGTAATTCCTGATGCAACTGATCCTAGCGTAACTGCTAGTCCTGCGACTACCAGTCAAAACAAAGTTACTTCTACTACGGATGAAAGTATTTTAGTACATGCCAGTACTGATGGATCAGGTGCACCAATCGAGGAGTACGAAACAACAACAAAAACGTCTCTGATATTGGTAAGTAAGCCTAGTATAGACGATGAAGATTTAGAGATCTCTGGTTCTGGAGAAAATGATACGTTGACAGATGTGCCGATGACAGATAGCAAGATCTTGTTTCATCCAACCATTGATGAAGAAGATCCTAGAGTTTTTGTTAAAAACATTTTGGGCACTCCTGATGTAGACAGAAGCACTGGAAATATGAAATCAATCTCATACCTTTTAGCTTTCCTTGTGACACTTGTCGGCCTTGCAAACGTGTAAGGAAGAACATTAATCTTAGGATACAGAATGCATGGTTTACCACCGGCAGACGAGGATTGAGCAAAATCTTCTGTATCTTCAGCCTGCATTTAGTGTTTCCTTACCATTGCATTCTACAGTATATCTAATAATTTTGATATAACCCTGTCGAATCGGGCTAAATAAGTTTTGTGGCCCACCACTGCTTACCGGGCATTTGTAACAATCGCTGTGCAACTGGCTGTGTCGAAATATATATTTATATGAATAGTATTCATTGTTGTATGTATACCTATTGTTCGCCCTGCGAGAGATTATTTTTGTTAAACTGTAGAATAAATATCCTTTACTTTCACTGTGGCGGCAAATGGGACTTGCGTAATGAGTTTTTCTCTTATTTTGTGCTACATATATTTTGCTATAATCAAGTGCAGTTGTTCATCTAACTTGATTTTAAAGACATGTCTTACTCTTGTTCTTAGTCAAAATTGTGTACGTATCCAGCTGTTGTCGTTTATAATGAAGAAAAGTACTCTTTCGATAGTACTTCTTACACTTATAAGGTGAAACAGAACGTATTTTTGAATTTTTATGCCAGCGTTGTTTATAGCTACAGTGTTTCAAAGAAAACGAACTGAAATTTCAACTGGCTATGTGCGTCCTGTATTGAAGTACACGATTTAATTTTTACATGGGGAAAAAGAAGAGAATTTAAGCTTTCCAATGATATCTTTTTCATTTACAGCAAAACATGACCACATACTCTTTGAGTAAAAATTGCCGGTCGAAATCACATCCTTTTTGGAATAGCATTGGAAATAAAGCAAACTTATTTCCCAAGTGAAACATGAAGCACATCAAAAGCACAATTACTTGTGCTTTTGATGTGCTTATTGATATTATGCACTAAGACTCGGTTTACACTGTCAAAGTTTCTGTGATCAAAGTGGAAGTTTCGTATGGGTAAATCCTAAGGTCTCCAGGATTTGCTAAAAATATTCAAGGGAACTAATACAGTGCTCAACACTAAATTGCTTTACTCTGATATATTTATCCAAATTTTTCAGAACGTAGAATTTCCCTGTGAAAAATCCCTACGTTGATCACAGAAACTTTGACAGTGTAAACCGGCCTTAAGATGCAAATTTTGCTTCTTGGTCTTCTTCAGTTTAGTTTAGTCAATGTGATTTCGACCGGCAACTTCTTTTCAGAGAGTATGTGGTCATGTTTTGCTGTTGTGAATGAAAAAGATATCATGGGAAAGCTTAAAATCTCTTTTCCACTGTGTAAAAATTAAATCTTGTACTTCAATATATGATGGGCCATAGCCTGTTGAAATTTCATCTCGATTTTTTTTAGACACTGTGCAAAAGGGAGTTTTACTGGCGTTTTAATAGAGGGATACGAAAGCTCGCACAATGACGAGTGCTGATTTTTACCCGAATCGTAGGTTTTTATCTAATTTACGTTTTGCTTGATGTTTTCATTTGTTGCCATTCCATTGTTTCTTACTGTCATCACATTCCAAACATAACCTCCTCCTCTGCTCGATTATTGCCTATCTCTATGTAAGCCCAAACTGTTATATTAAAAACTGGTTGCGATTTAACTGAGTAAGAAAAGTTTCATGTTATTTGTAAAGATTGTTCTTTACAAGACGTTGTAATGGGATCTGTCACACATCCACACTTATTACATGTTTATCTGTTAATAGTTGTTTTGTTCGCTACAAACATCCCTTAGTATTCTTATACAAAGGTAGTCCCAAGCCTCTCCCTCCCCCTCCCCGTTTGTAGGTCCATGCATATTATCGGATATTTACTGTATCTTTGATTTTCGCCTTACTTTATGGTTTATTGAAGGTATGGTCTCTAAGTTTCACGATTGGTCTATCACAAAATCGAACTTTACGGTCTGTGATGCCAGATGCGATACTAGCGCAGCGTTCTCTGATTCGAGTAGAATGCATTTCAAGTAATTTAAACTATTCTCATTGATCGCGTTAATATGTTTTTGATCGTTTTATTCTTTCTGCCTGAGGCACCCCACAGACCTCGGCAAGCCGATTATAACTTGTAGAAGTTAAACAAGCCAGAGGAATGACACTGATCTTTCTTGCCTGAAGGAGGAGGTACGTTTAGCGCCAAAAGCTGCCAGTCCAAGGAATATATTTAAAATTTAGTACAGACAATATTAAAATTCAGCGTACAACACGGACAACCAAATGTACAACTACCCGCACAGTTTAAAGTGACAATAGGTAAATCACACAAACCTTAGTTTATTGCAAGACAGTACTTATGTAGGAATGAAAGAAATACTCCTTGTAGACTTTTATGGTTATACATGCAGTATTTACTGTAACTGCTATTAATTGCTATGACATTACTGGTTTACCTCATTATGCAGTTAAACTCAAAGAACCACAAACCCACTTTTAGTGGTTTAGGATCACGTTGAAAAATTATTTTGACGCTGTCTTTGAGTTAAACATGTGCGCAATGGTAGTGCAATTTAGCTTCTTTGGTATTATCCATTCGAAGTGTGTCATATCTTTTTTCATTTCCATACTTCTGGTCTGTCACTTTTGATTCTTCAAATTTACTATCCGCAATTTGCGGTTTTCGCAGATTATAAATAACTTTCGTGGCACTGAGTGTAGAAAAGCTAGTACGCAAAACACTTGCTATTTGAGTCGTCATCTATGCGGCTTGCAACGAGTTCTTTCACTTTTGGATTGGTTAGAAGTCTTGCAAAGCTGCAAGTCAGTATAACGCGTCTCCTCTCTCTCATTCTTCATTCGTTCTTCTTTGCACATTTCTTCTTCCTGACATGTTTCCCTTCTTTTTCCTTCAATTCAACCCTTGTGAACATGGCTCTGTCCCACAAAAGTCGTGCGTAACTCAACTTATTAAAGTGTTTTAATGTGTAGGTCGGCAATTGGATAACGGGAGACAGGTAGACGTGATTTACCTGGACATGTCGAAGGCATTCGTTGAAGTTAGTCACGCTCAACTACTACATCGATTACGCGAGTTCGGTTTTCGAGCTAACATCCTGGACTAGTTTTCGTCATACCTCAGCAATCGTTACCACCAGACAACAGTTGATGGAGCAACATCAAAACCGCTGGCGGTGACGTACGGTGTACCATAGGGCTCTATTCTCGGACAATTGCTGTTTCTTCTATATGAAAACCACCGCTGAAACCGTAGGCACCTCCAACATTGCAACCTCTGCGGATGATACGAACATTTTTAAAACCATACACTTCGTTACTGACGCATCACTGCTACAACAAGATCTGACGAACTTTAAAGAAAGCTCCAGCAATGCTAACCTCAGTCAGCCCGTTTAAAAAGGTGGTCTGAGATCGATCTCAGATCGATCTTGCCAGTTCGATCTTACGTTGGGCTAAGGGTGAACAGGGCCTAAAACTATCTCTGCTCGCCGTACCTTATATTTGACCTTGGTGCGCTCAAACCTATGCTACGCTTCTCAAGTTTAGGTACGCAATTTGTAGAATTAATAATCAAACGTTCGGAACGAATTCAACAACGAGCGAGTAATTTCATTCTAAATCAGCCGTTTATGTGCGAATTCAGCTATAAGCGAAGACTGAAATGCTGGATCTCCTCCTGCTCTCCTATTGACACGAGTTTCTAGAGCTTGTCTTTTTCTTTAATTGGGATGATAAACATTGATAACAGCATTTTACCCAGAACCGGGAAAGAATAACTAGATCAGTTGACCCCAACTGCTTGATGTTCGCTACTACGAATGCAGGACTGCAGTATTCTGGAAATTGTTCCTATCCAAGTGTTCGAGAGTATGGAATATATTACCAAACGACCTGACTTCCAAAAACGCAAGTCTTAGCAGATTCAAGAACAGCCTCTCTATCTGTCGGTTTAACGTCATCTCTCCTCACTTTTCTTTGGTTATCCATAGTGGGTCTACAACAAATGCAAAAATGTTTTATTTGCGCCAACTAACTGTGCCTTTTGTAACCTTGTGTAACCCATTCATCTTTTTTCTGAAGACCATTTCCAAATTTGACCTGCTTCGAATTTCCATTAAAAGTATGTGAGAGATGTTAATTTATTCAAAGAATTCCCGTCTCTACAAACACGACTAGTCGGTATAACATATGCTTCACTGGTCATTGCACGAATGAAAATGAAAGTATGCTTCACTGAAAGTGACTGGTAGTGTAAAAAAGTCTAAACCAAGACACAGTTATGGTGCCAGAATCAAAGACATGTTTTCATTTAAAAATATTTGAATCAAAATTTGAAGACGGCACAAAGAATAATGAATCACGCAAATGTATAGACCATTATGAAATCGGTCTTTCTAACAGTGTACAGTCTGTTTGGGGACAATAGTTGGTGTTTTAATTGGTATCAACCTTTCTGAGTAATAAGTACTTTCCCAAACTTTATATCTAGTGGCAAGAACGTTGTTGAAAGACCTTCAGTATTCGATTTCCGTATTACCTCCCACGCTTTAGCACCATATAGTTTCTACAAATATTACGTAAACGAAGATATTGTCCAAATCGAACCTGCAAACTGCAATACCGTAACACCAACTACAAAATCTGCATTCATTGATAAGCTTGTCAAGAAGTTAGGGAAGTCAAGCTCTCAGATATCCTGATATCAAGAGTGATCAGGTACAAGCCGTTTTCTATTTTCGAAACTGTTTCAGTGCACATATCAGATGCCATAGTGCGCCATAAATATACATGTCGCCTTAAAGCCCCGTTTACACTACAATTTTTTTGGCACGGCACGGGTGCCGCTCCTTTTTGGCACGGCACGCCATGGTTACACTGCTCGCAGGCGACCGTGCCGATATCGAAAGAAGCACCGTGCATACAGAGAGTCCACTCGCGGTCAAATGTATTGTTTTTGGTGGTGTCCACCTGTATACGTCATTCCACGCACCCCACGAACGCCTCACGAATTGCCCTGGCAACTGGCATGTGTCTTTCGTCAAATTTGTATCGAAATATATAGGGAAAACACTGTTCGAAAGGCGAAAAAGGCTTAATTTTCAAGATTGGAACAGATCTCCTCGATTTGAATATTAAAT
>JAODVQ020115851.1:0-16359 GCA_025400075.2 Phenganax stokvisi
TGTTCACTGAAAAATAACAGAATAATTAACATTCAATCATAGTAAGTAAAGTCAAAAATTAGACAAAAGTAAGTCATATCAGTTCAATCTTGTTCAAACTACAGCCAGATACCTAATAAATCGTCCTTCCTTTCCATTGTTGCCAGGGGGTTCATATAAAGTCACAAAGACGTCAGCATCATCTCCAATATTACAGACAACATTTTTGATGTTGATGTATAAGGAATGGATGGGATTGGAGTAAAAACGAACTTCAGGGAAGCTGGTTCGACTTTCCTAAAGTCAGTAGTAACCAATTGGTTGTAAAATTTCTGCACTCAGCACACTACATATTCTCTCTATTTTACCTCATCCATTATGCGAGTTTGGGTGCTGTCATGCTGAAAAATAAGAGTACACATTGGAAAATGGCTTGCTGATAAAAGCATACACTACAAATAATTCCTTACTAAAGCATGTTTTCAAACTGGACTTACTCTTCTAAAAAGTTCAATCACCCCTGTCACTTCTGGATCCAAAATATTCCCATTTGTATCTCGAACAACAAGATCAAGACCCAAAACTCTACACAATTGAAGACAATCAGTCCTTAAATATTTTAGAGAGTCCTAAATTTGTCAGTTTACCTATTTCCATAATCAATGGCTGCTGTAACTTTTTGTTTCAATTGTTTGATCCGATCCTGGAAATATAAAATACCAATACTGAAACACTAAGTGACAAGAGCATCACTCTCTTGTGAATAAAACAATCAGGCATTGGGCAGAGTAAACTAGACATAAAAAACCCAGCTGTCTCTCATACTCCAGATAAAGTTCCTGACAAGATCTGTCTTCTCCACATCATAAGGTCATCCATTTGCTTGGAAATCATATGAAACAAGTCCAGATTTTTGATCTAAATTATGAAAAAACTCACTTTATCTTTCACTGAAATATACTCACAAGTACAAAACAGAAAAACATGAATGAAAAAATTCAGACCAAGTACAAGTGTTTCCACATTATTCCCCACTCTCGTAAAACACTGTTCATTTCCTGAACCAATGGAAATTCTGCAGAGTGTACGCTATCACGATCTCTGCAAAGGGAAGTTCAAAACTAAGCTTCAACTTTACTTTCAATGATTTCTTTAATTACAAGAGGAATTAATAGCATACTTTGAAGACTCATTCCAGTCTTTCAAACTGATATAAGATGCTGGAAAAATTCCCTGAATAAAAGTGTAAAAATCACAAGATGAGGGAGGCACCACCTAATTCTACGTCCCAATTCTTTAGGAGTATTTCTTAATCAATGAGCTATGCATGTTTTGTACAGTTTTTCAGTTGCACAATATCCACCTGGATGTTCCGATTTCTCACTGAATATCCTCGATACCAGCCTAAAAATTCATTAAACTTTCATTAACTGATTGAGTGGGAAGAAGCTCCCCTTGAGCAGTTAAAAATTCTGGTATCGGACAGAGTAAAGCAAGTAGGAGCAAACCCTATCGCACTATGCATTCTTGTGTTTCAGTGGCCAACTATGCAATACCTGGTCATTTTTTATCAGCCGTTTCACAAGGAAGTGCACAGCCAACTTAAACTGTTAATTAATTAAATATTTTCCCTGTCGCGCCTGAAGCAATAACAAAGGTACTTTTTATAATAAAGACTTTTGAAAGATACCTTCACATGCTTCCACAATTTTGACCGTTTCACCAAGCACCAGCGGTAATCTATGCTGGCCGTTATCATCAAAATTGAAAATTGCTAAAACATTATATAAATAGTAAGCTAGCGTCGAATTTAGAGGAAGTGCATTATGTCAACTCCCAACTTACCGACTCCAAACTTCGGCGAGTCAAAAGGCAGCCAACTTGATGGTCTATTCACTTGTTCATGAGCTCTCATAATAGAAGCAATCTTAGTTTACCTTTTATACAAAAATATTATTTGAAAAAGCTATTTTTCTGCCTTCATTTTGCAAAAAAACACCACAATTTCGCACCACTTTGACATTCGAGTCAGCTCACGCGAAGCGTGATGTACACGCGAGACAACTCCACAGAATTGTCCTGTTTCCATTCTGCAATAATAATTTCATAATTTCTAAACGAACCGTGAAATGAATACAAAGTGGATACACTACTTCCTCTTGTTTTTCAACATGGCGATTTTAGGGGTAGGCTTTTCTTAATGTTTTATTTTATTATCATCAAGATTTAAGGCTGTGTAACACGGATTGGCGAAATGTTGCAGCAAATTGTAACTGGGCTCAAGTCCCGAAGTTCTGATGCAAAAATGATGGCGGCAAGACGCCTTCAAATGCATGTATCGACCGAATTACGTGAGGTTTCTGCCGAACAATCAACGGCATTCATGGAAGATTTGATCCACAATATATTTGAGATGACCTCGAGCACAGATGTGAGTGATAAGAAAGGCGGTATTCTTGCTATAATGGTTTTGATCGGCGTAGATCAAGACAATGCCACAAAAATGCCGCGATTTGCAAATTATTTGAGAAACTTATTGCCATTCAATGATCCAGTGGTGATGCAGATGGCCGCTCGAGCAATGGGTCGTCTAGCTTTGACAGGAGGGACGTACACCGCTGATTATGTAGAGTTTGAGTTGAAGCAAGCTCTGGAATGGCTTGGCAGTGAACGTAATGAAGCTAAACGCTATGCTGCTGTGCTAGTTCTTCGAGAAATGGCGTTAAATGCTCCAACATTCTTTTTTCAACAAGTTCAACCATTCTTTGATAATATTTTTGGAGCCGTTCGAGATCCGAAGCAAGCAATCCGCGAAGGAGCCGTAGAAGCTCTCCGTGCTTGTCTGGTCATCCTTGCCCAGCGAGAAACAAAACAGACCCAGAAACAATCAAGCTATATTCTAATTTACGAGCAAGCAAAGAATGGATTTGAGGATATGACAGCCACGAAAGAGAAGGGAATGATGTTGACAAAAGAAGATAAAGTCCATGGATCATTGTTACTTCTGAATGAGCTTCTTCGGATTTCATGCATTGAAGGTGAACGACATCGTCAAGAGTTGGAAGAAATCTACTCCGATCACTTAGAAAATCTGACAAGTGTAGACAAACTTGGTTCTTCGCAGCTGAAGAGTCGAATGTTTCAGCAAAATAGCAGTCAGTTCCAACATCTTGATTTGGCATTAGCTGGGAATTCCCTCAACGACACCCACCACTGTCACAGTCGAATATGCCGGGAATACCTCGAAGAAAAGTTTGACGAGATGTGTCGACTTGTGTTCAAGTTCAGAAACTTACGTAATTCCTTAATCCAGCAAGCACTTCTGGTGTTGTTACCTCAACTGGCATCATTTAATCCAACCAAGTTTGTCCACAAGGGTTACCTCAAGGAAACCATTCAGTATCTATCTGGGGCATTTAGGCGCGAGAGGGAAAGATCTGCTGCATTCAAAGCCAATGGTCTAGTCATTCTTGCCGTTCGAAATCAAAGAAAAGACTTAGAATTGTTAGCAAAGGTGACACTGGAGCAAATCAAGCAGGCCCTACCAATGAAGGACACTGGTCATAAGTCAAAGCGTCAAGTCTCAGTTGACCCCATGGTGTTTGCTTGTATTAGTTGCCTTGCAAGAGCTGCTGGAAAGAGCATCTATAACCCTTTGAAAGAGTTATTGCAACCCATGTTGTCTGTTAGTCTAAGTACAGCGTTGACAGCTTGTTTGTGTGATCTGGCTCGTGAGTGCACTCAACTGAAGAAGAGCATCCAGGATGGCCTGTTGACGATATTGTCCCAGATTTTAAGAAGTCGTTCCTCCCGATCAGTCCAACCAAAGAGCTCTAGCCAACCTTCCACTCCTACTGGTACTGTTTCATCTACAGACCAAATTGAAACATCCAATATTGTCTTGGCATTAAGAACACTTGGTTCCTTTGATTTTGATGGTCATCAGCTGACACACAATAAGTTAATCAGGCATTGCTCAGAGTCCTTCCTTGCCAGTGAGAACAAAGATATTCGTATGGAAGCTGTTCGTACCTGTTCAAGACTCCTCACACCCTCTGTTCACCCAATGATCGTTCCAAACGCTCCACTGGCAACTGGGCCAATCAGTCCTGCTTTGGAGCAGCTAGTGTCAGAGGTTCTGGAGAAACTTCTATTGGTCGGTATAACAGATGAAGATCCAGACATTCGTTTTTGTGTGCTATCATCTTTGGATGAAAGATTTGATTCTCACTTGGCTCAAGCTGAATGTTTGGAACAGCTCTTTGTTGCTCTAAATGATGAAGAATTTGAGATTCGCGAAGTTGTTATTTCTACCATTGGTCGTCTCAGCGGATTGAACCCAGCTTACATTATGCCCACTTTGAGGAAAACACTAATTCAAATTCTGACTGAACTGGAGTATAGTGGTGTGGGAAGAAACAAAGAACAAAGTGCAAAGATGCTTGGACATTTGGTTCGCAATGCTCATCGCCTTATTCGACCATACATGATTCCTATTTTGAAAGCTCTTATTCCCAAACTGCATGATCAAGATCCAAATGTTGTGACCAGTGTACTATCTGCTGTCGGTGAACATGCTCAAGTATGTGGCACAGAAATGAAAAGATGGCTTGATGAACTGTTTCCCATCATCATTAACATGTTACAAGATGCATCATCCTTGTCCAAACGTGAGATTGCTTTGTGGACATTAGGACAGCTTGTTGAAAATACTGGCTATGTGGTTGAACCATATCAGAAGTATCCTAACCTGCTTGATGTTATCTTGAACTTTTTGAAGACCGAGCAAGCATCAAACATTCGCAAGGAAGCAATCCGCGTTTTAGGATTGCTTGGTGCTTTGGATCCATACAAACACAAACTGAATCAGACTGGTGGTGTCCGCATTGATTCTGGTGTCAGCCAAGATACTGGCGAGTCCATGGAGTCAACAGATAACACGACCAGTGAGATTCTGGTAAACATGGGAAGTGGGCAACTGGACGAGTTCTATCCCTTAGCTGCAATTGGTGCTTTGATGCGGATCATGCGGAATCCTTCATTATCAACACAACATCATAAAGTCATCCAAGCTGTCACATTTATCTTTAACAGCATTGGTATGAAATGTGTTACATACCTTCCACAAGTTATGCCACCATACTTGACGGTCATCCGCACTTGTGATACGTCTTTACGTGACTATGTCTTTCAGCAACTGGGCATGTTAATCGGCATTGTGAAGCAGCACATTCGTGGCCATTTGGATGAGATTTTTACACTGATCAAAGAATACTGGACCATGGATAGTTCACTTCAAACACTTATCCCACTGGTGGAAACAATTTGTGTTGCTATGGGTGGAGAATTCAAGATATACCTTCCTCAGATCATACCTCAAATATTGAAAGTTTTCATGCATGATAATTCTGAGAACAGAATCTACACCTTGAAACTCCTAACTGCCTTTCAGAAATTTGGCTCCAGTTTGGATGATTACCTTCATCTGATGATCCCACCAGTTGTTAAACTATTTGACTCTGGTGAAATATCAAACAATGTCCGCGGTAAAGCCCTTGAAACCATTGAAAAACTTTGCGACCAGCTTGATCTCACCGACTTTGTGAGCCGAATCATTCATGCTATTGTGCGAACCCTAGACTCCACTCCAGAACTGCATGGGCCAGCGCTTGCAACACTCTGTGCACTAGTAAATCAACTTGGAAAGAAATTCATTACCTTTGTTCCAATGGTGAACAAAGTTATGCTGAAACACAAGATTACGCATAAGAGGTACAACAAACTTGCACATTTAAACATTATCTACCGTATGATCCTAAAAGCACGTAGTACAGTAAGCTATTCCTTTCAGATAATAGTAAATATTTAACATTCTGTGGTATTATAGATATGATGTGACTGTAGCAAGGATTCAACGAGAGTCTACGATGTCATTCTGGGAAGATGAACCATTTTTTACGGCGCCAAGGTCTACTCATGGTTCTCAAAGCTCGGAGTCAGCAAATACCTTGGATGCTGGTTTCAAGAAGCTGCAAATGAGTGTCAACAGTCTACAAAAAGCTTGGTCTTCAGTACGATGCGTTTCAAAAGATGATTGGTTGGAATGGCTTCGTCGTCTTAGCTTGGAGTTCCTCAAGGAATCGCCATCTCCCCCTTTGAGATCTTGTTGGGCTCTTGCTCAGTCTCATCCACCACTTGCTAGAGATTTGCTGAACGCTTCCTTTGTGTCTTGTTGGTGTGAACTACATGAAGAGTTGCAGAATGAACTGGTCAAACACCTTGAACATTCTCTAAAATCTCAGAATATCCCAGAAGTGACACAAGCTCTCCTAAACTTGGCTGAATTTATGGAGCACACTGATATCGGATCATTACCACTGAGTGGTGAACTGCTTGGTCAGTGTGCATCCAAGTCCAGAGCTTATGCAAAAGCTCTTCATTACAAAGAACAGGAGTTTCACGATGGTCCAACTACTGAAACGCTCGAGGCACTAATCAGCATCAACAACAAGCTCCAACAACCTGAAGCTGCTTATGGTATTTTGTCATATGCCATGAAGGACCATGGTCCTGATATGAAAATGAAAGATCTGAAAGTCAAGGAACGCTGGTATGAGAAACTTCATGAGTGGGAGAATGCATTGCAAGCTTACAAAAAGAAACTGGAAGCAGACCCAGAAGATATTGAACACACCTTGGGAAAGATGAGATGTCTTGAAGCTCTGGGTGAGTGGGGAGAACTCCATAAAGTTGCTTGTCGAAAGTGGCCAGATGTGAGTGATGATACCCGCAAAGATATGGCACGCATGGCTGCTGCAGCAGCTTGGGGTCTTGGTAATTGGGAAAGTATGGAGGAATACACATGTCTCATTCCACGTGAGACTTTGGATGGAGCGTTTTATCGTGCAGTTATGGCTCTCCATCAAGACCATTTCCAGCAAGCCCAGACATGTATTGATGCTGCGAGAGATGTCCTTGATACCGAGTTGACTGCAAGAGCTGGTGAAAGCTATAACCGTGCTTACGGAGCTGTTGTGAATGCACAAATGTTGTCAGAATTGGAGGAGATCATTCAATACAAGCTTGTCCAGGAACGGCAGGAAACAATCAAAACGACCTGGTGGAACAGGCTTCAAGGATGCCAGAAGGTTGTTGAAGATTGGCATAAAATTCTTCAAGTACGATCTTTAGTTTTGAGTCCTCAAGAGGATATGCAGTCTTGGTTAAAATATTCAAGTCTTTGTCGAAAGAGTGGTCATCTAGCACTAAGTCATAAGACCTTAGTCATGCTTCTTGATAAAGATCCATCCAAGAACCCAGATGAACCTTTACCTACCACCTACCCCCAAGTTACTTTTGCATATATGAAGTATATGTACCGTAACGGGCAGAAACAAGAAGCATTCCAACACCTACAGCATTTTGTGCAGACAACATTGCACCAGCAAGCTTTACAATCTATCAGCCCCCAAGATGAGCAGAAAAGGCAGGAATTGCTGAAACTTTTGGCTCGTGGCTATCTGAAACTTGGTGATTGGCAGACAGATCTGGCAGGCTTTAATGAAGATACTATTCCAATGGTATTGAAGCATTTTAAGGCTGCAACTGAGAACGACCAAACGTGGTATAAAGCATGGCATCAATGGGCATTCATGAACTTTGAGGCTGTATTGTACTATAAGAAACAACAGCACTCACCTGATGAAAAAGAGGATCCATCCAAAGCCACAAGTCCCTCCACGAACCCTGTCATCAATTATGCTGTCCCAGCTGTACATGGCTTCTTCAAATCAATTGCACTCTCCAGCCCAGGAAATTCACTTCAAGACACTCTCCGACTGCTAACCCTTGCCTTTGATTTCGGGCAGTTGCCGAATGTTTATGACGCTATCGTGCAAGGCATGAAAACGATTGAAATTGACACATGGTTGCACGTTATCCCTCAGCTTATCGCCAGAATCGATACTCCACGGCAGCTGGTTGGTCGTTTGGTGCAACAACTGTTAACAGATATAGGTAAACAACACCCCCAGGCTCTAATATATCCACTAACTGTTGCATCAAAATCAGCAAGCTCTGCCAGATACAATGCAGCCAACCAGATCTTGAACAACATGTGTGAACATAGCCAGGTACTGGTGCAGCAAGCAATGATGGTGAGTGAAGAATTAATCCGTGTCGCTATTTTGTGGCATGAACTTTGGCACGAAGGACTGGAAGAAGCCTCCCGACTTTACTTTGGTGAGAAGAATGTGAAAGGCATGTTTGCTGTGCTGGAACCTCTTCACTCCAAGATGGAACGTGGCCCCCAAACCCTTAAGGAGACCTCCTTCAACCAAGCACATGGTCGTGACTTGATGGAAGCTCAAGAGTGGTGTAAGAAGTACCAACGATCTGGAAATGTGAAAGACCTCACTCAGGCATGGGACTTGTATTATCATGTCTTCCGCAGAATTGCCAAGCAGTTACCTCAGCTCACTTCACTTGAGTTGCAGTATGTCTCTCCAAAGTTGCTAATGTCCCGCGATCTTGAACTGGCTGTTCCCGGTACCTATGAACCCCATAAACCTGTGATCCACATCAGTTATGTCCACTCATCTCTTAACGTCATCATCTCCAAGCAGCGGCCGAGGAAATTGGCAATTACTGGCAGCAACGGAGCAGAATTCATGTTCTTATTGAAAGGTTAGTAAATATATAATAAGGCTCACTTTGTACTGTTGACAGCAATCAAGTTCTGTTAAAATTCAGGACATGAGGACCTTCGTCAAGACGAACGAGTCATGCAGTTGTTTGGTCTAGTCAACACACTTTTGGATAAAGATCCAACCACATCAAAACGTCATTTGAGTATCCAACGTTATTCCGTCATTCCACTGTCTACAAACTCTGGACTAATAGGGTGGGTTCCTCACAGTGATACTCTCCATGCGCTCATTCGTGATTATCGTGAGAAGAAGAAAATTTTGCTCAATATTGAACATCGGATTATGTTAAGAATGGCACCAGATTACGACCATCTCACTTTGATGCAGAAGGTGCGTCACCTTTAACTGCTTAATAAAGTACACAGGGTTGTCTAATGTCTTCAGTGCAGCTTTTTGTAGCATTTGTTTTGGTTAGTGCATCAGCCATCAATATTCACCAAGGTGAGCAAGACTTCATCAAGTGTAATTTTGATGTTTCAGGTAGAAGTATTCGAACAAGCGCTTGCAAATACCCAGGGTGATGACTTGGCGAAACTTCTGTGGCTGAAAAGTCCAAGCTCTGAGGTCTGGTTTGATCGTCGTACAAACTACACTCGTTCTCTGGCCGTCATGTCTATGGTTGGGTATGTCTTGGGACTTGGAGATAGACATCCGTCGAATCTTATGTTGGATCGGCTAACTGGGAGGATTCTTCATATTGATTTTGGTGATTGTTTTGAAGTTGCTATGACACGAGAAAAGTTCCCAGAGAAAATTCCATTTCGTCTGACAAGGATGCTAATCAATGCCATGGAAGTCACTGGTAAGTATAAGGCAGTGATTTAGTAGGTGAACACGACGATGGTACGTTTTGATAATCTTCACATGATGTGGATGGTTTATCTTTTCGAGTGGTAGTAGTTTTAAAATGGTATTCTTTGCCCCCAGGTATTGATGGCAACTATCGACTGACTTGCCAACGTGTGATGAGCGTTCTTCGTGAGCACAAGGACAGCGTCATGGCAGTACTCGAAGCCTTCGTCTACGATCCTCTGTTGAATTGGCGTCTCATGGACACCACTCCAAAAGTGAAGAAGTCAAAAGGCCGTTCTGACTCTATAGCGGATAGTGGCCCAGATCTATTGGAGAGCGTGCAACATGAAGTGCCGAACAGAAAACAGGCCACAAACCTGGAGCAGTTGCATTCGATGGAGAAAGGAAGCCACGAGCCAGAGGCATTGAACAAGAAAGCTGTGTCCATCATCAACCGGGTGCGTGACAAGCTGACTGGGAACGACTTTACTAACCGTGGTGTGCTAGATGTGAAGACGCAAGTTGAGCTACTTATTGACCAGGCAACTTCTTACGAAAATCTATGCCAGGGTTATATTGGATGGTGCCCGTTCTGGTAACACTGATAACATGTGGTTGACTCTTGATTTTGTAAAGTAAATTCTAGGTAAAATTGAGTATCTACTGTTTGACAATACATACCGGGTGTTTAAAATAACTATGCAGAAGCAACTATTTGTGCCATTAAACGTAGCTGTTAAGTTACGGTTAACCACGAGTAAAGCTTTTAGGAAAACGCAACGCAACGCAACAAGTTAACTTTAATTTGAACACACAATACACAATTTACTTTAACAACGATTTATTTAGCTTTAAAAAATACAGGTTAAAGTTCCAATTGTTTCACACAAAGCGAAAAGCTGTCTTACCTGTAGATCTTCAATACTTATGAAACTCATCCTTCACCAATAAGTGGCCAAGCATAACTTACTTTGGACAGAGGACAGAGTCTTCTCCGAGGACATTGCACAGTTCCTTTAATCTTTCCTGCATCTTCGGAACTCCAGAAAGCTGAGACTCCAATTGTTGTTTCTCTTCATGTAAGGTCAGTCGTGTAGCGGTGTCTAAGATCTCCCAACGCCAGCCACCCTCGCCATCAAACTGAAGCAGATGAGTATGGAACTTCCTGGAAAAGAAATACATACATTCATCACTGCGCGCCCGTAATTGTCCACACTACTTCAGTACTTCGTTGCAACCCAAACTTACCATAAAGAAGCGCGATGCGAGATGGTCAATAATGTAATACCCAGGTCTTTGGCTGCTTGGTATATCTTCCCCTCTACATCAATACTCACAGCACTGGTACATTCATCCAGTAATGCAAACTGTGGTCTAGAGATACAACAAAATGTGTTGTAAATAACATACACCTATAGCTACTTGAAATCGAATTTACCTTCGATAAAATAATCGCGCCATTCCCATTCGTTGCTTTTCACCTCCTGACAGAATATCTTTCCAATCTCCTCTGGCATCCCAACCTAATTCGACCAACATTAAATTAGAATGAAACATGCGCTGTTTATTCAGAATAGAGCCCACGAAAAAATTAGAACTATTTTGCAATCGTTTTGAAAATCGAATGTTACCTCCTTCTCTGCGCACGACGTGATGAAGATGAACAATTCCAAGAATATTTTCTAGATCAGCATCTGTCAAAGCTTTATTCTCCATATCCGCTCTAGAATCTGGGTAGATGACTTGATCACGGAGTGTGCCCAGGGTCATGTAAGGCCTTGAGAAATAACACTGAAAATTACATTTTACGACGTATCATTCAATCGATATTTTGATTGAAAGCATAATTAATCTATTGCGATTTAAAGCATACAGACAACGTACATAAGACCAAATCATGGCTAATGTCCTCAGCTCACCTTTGAGGAATATAAAACATGTGACTAGGATGAGGTCTACTCATTCTACCACAGTAAATTGGCCATAAACCACTAAGAATTCTGAACAAGGAACTTTTGCCACACCCATTGGGACCACTGATAAGCAGATGCATGTCTGCTTCCAGCTAGACATGGAGAAGAAACATGATTAAACTGTGCTCGTAAAATTGGGTTAGCAAGGTCAGTATGTCATGTGCAGTACTTATAAGTTAAACAATTCAAATACATTATAATGCACACAGTGTGTGCCATGTATACCTCAAAAGACAGTTTCGAGCTGACCACATCGCCACATGGTGTGATAATAGGAACTTCAAGGAGACTGATGTGATGTTCTGTATCATAAATTTCACCTCCAGGTAAGGTAGTTACATCAACAACCTTTCCATGCAAGTGACCAGAATCTATCTTCACCAGATCATCATCATCACCAATATCTGAGGAAGTAATATCCAAAGGTCCGTTTTCAATGGCTTTTGATACATTGCGACAATATGTACCATTCTTCAAATCCTCAAAAACTGTTATCATTTCAGATACCCGAGAGGTATAGCCAGCCAGTTCAGTGATCTAAACAAATAGAACAATGTAAAGTCTGGAAAAAAGTACCTCCATCAAGATTGTACATCAAAATGCTAGGTACCTTACCTCTTTGTATGACGACATGATTCTTTCAATGGCATCGCCTCCAGATATTAAAAGATTTCTTGATGTGGTGTAGAAACGAGTCCTTTCCCCAATCGCATTGCCTTCATCAGATCCTCCAGAATCTTCATTTAAAAACAAATAAGAATTATAAGTTCTTTGAATGTTTGCATGGTGATTAACAATTATAATATAAAGTTTTGTGGAAACACCACGTAAATTTATTTATGCAAAGCTTTTGGTCCATAAGCCTGGACCGTCATCAGTGCACGGTCCAGAACAGTTACCATGACGGTCCAGGCTTACGGATCGAAAGCTTTGCATAAATATACGTGGTGTTTCCACAAAACTGTATATTATAAATAAGAATTATCATTGCATTACACCAGAGAAATACTGGTCAAACTGTTAGGTGAGTTCTATAAACACTCACTGTTTCCAAACATGACAGGAAAAGCAACCATAACAAAACCAGCAGCACTCCACACATATTTCATCAAGAACTGTTCTAACATGATATACCAGAGACGTTTACTGAAGATCAACTCCATTTGAGAAGCAAGCGAATGATAACTGTTCCACAACAATGAATATTCCACCTAGAAAACAAAGGAAACTTTTACACCAAAAAGAAACTAGTCAAGAGCTCATCAAGTATAGGTGGTTTGCAATCACGTGATTTTTTAACCAGATGACGGGCAAGCCACAAGTTTGTCGACGTTTTATTCCATTTTGAGTAGATTGTACAACAGCAAATTGAAAAGAGATCGAATCTTTATGTCTTCGACTATTGTTTAAGTCAACTGAAAACTACCTTAATGGCCATTTTTGACATACTTGCCGTCATCTAAAATCTCAAAATCACGTGATTGAAAACAACCTATAGATTACAGATTACATATAAAACAGTGCAGTTTTCCAGGGGAGAGGGGACCTAAAGTCTTACCTTGGCACCATCATAGAATGCAATCTCCTCAGCATTTGTAACTATTTGTGAGTGGACAAACCGCATGTGTCCCCGACGTTGTGACTCTTCTGCTACAAGTTTTCCAAACTTTGGTGAAGCAGCTCTCAGAATTTGTCCTGAAAGAGCAACCACAACTGCTGCAATCATTAAGGGCAGTCGACCACTTGACCCTTGCTGCCTTGCCATACGGTTCAACATCACAGACACCATGAACGAATCAAGTAAAGGTTTAGATAAATGAGAGTAAAGATGTGCAACTGATTGACAAAACGTTCTTAAATCCTCGGTCAGTCGTTCATCTGCATTTGAAATACGATTATCCAGATTTCCAACTCTGTAATACACTTGCGATGAAAAATATAAGTCATATGAATACTTCACAAGTCTTGTTCGAAATGCAAGAGCTAACTTGCTTTCCAAATATCTCAGCATGCTATTGGTAAAAGTAGCCGGTAGTGCCATGCCAAGCCATTGAACAAGATGCATAATAAACTTTGCAAAGTCTTTCTCAACAACTGCTTTGACTAAACGACCATCCAAGGTTGCAATATAAATTGATAAAAAAGTTCTCATAATAAGACACGCCGAGTGCATAGCTAACAGTAAAAATTCTTTGCACCAAATACGAGGAATTAAAATCTTTACCAGTTTGAAAAACTGTTTCAAAAATTCCATGTTAAAAGCTGGTGTAGTAGTAACGGTCTCCTGTTGGGCATTGGAGCTGTCAAATTTCTTAATGAAATAGTACTTTAAATATTTCATACAACGTAGACCAAACTTTCTTGCTAGAAATAATGATACTGCAGAACCTGCAACTAGTGCAATGGCTTGATTTTGCTGCCTTGGACTGCTAAAAATCCGCATCTTTTCGCACGAAAGTTTTAATTCTTGCCGCCCGCCATTAAGAAATTTCTGAATAGCCTGCACACCGACCACACTTGTCCTATAGAAAAGACAGGGTCTGTGAACTACTCCCTGTACTAATCAGCTATACCAATGGCTATACCACACCAAACAGCAGGTACTTTTTTATAAGTTTACACAATAAAGTATTACTGAATTTACCTATTATCCATCATTAATTACACTACAAGTGAAAAGTTGAATATTTCTAGGCACAGGGTTATAATATTGCTAATAATACTTACAAATGATCAAATGTAGAATTTTCTACAGTAACCCATTTCTACATATTTCATGAAAAACTAAATTCCACTGTCTCCCCATTTCGTGTACGTATATGTGTACATGCTTGTATATGTACACATTTCATTTCTACAATGTACAATTTAAAGAGCAAAAAAGTGAAAATAGCCTTTTTTATTGATACTAGTAAATGATCGAATGAATACAGACTCAGAATTGAGCAATGAAACAAAACAGACTATCTTGAAGGAACATTTAATATGCAGATTTCAATCTAAAGAAATAGTCAAGGAATACACCAGTTCAATAAGTTCAATATGAAGTAAAATAGCCATTGGTGAAGCTCACCATGGCAAGTGGTCATGTAATGCTAGTGAACATGCTTTCAATAAAAGCTTTCGCATCCACAAGCTGTCAAACAATATCAAATTTACTGAAAAAGATACAACTCGAAGTCCTCTTTCCAGTGGATTAGTAATCATGAGACCTTGTGGGACATAAACACTGGTATTTTGTTGATTCACATATTCTGTTAATCTTTTTAGACACTATATTCACAAAAGAAAAGTCATCAATGAACAATTCAAAGAGCACATAATTATCAGAATAACTAAACTTATGACAGCAAAAGTCTGCTGCTACATACCAGAAACAAAAAACAGAACACAGCCTAGAGTGATCGATGATTACCTTATCATACTGTGTTTCACAACAAAGTAGGCTAAGATAGCCAGTCAGACATCCAAGACAATTTTCGAAATATGAACCTAAACCTATTCTTTCTGCATCATCCATGATTTCATTTATACCTTGGATGGTGTGTTGAAACGTTTGACTATCAATCTACATATGAATTTAACAAAACATTAATTTGAAGATCACAACATACATTAAATCACAAAAGTCGGTGGATGTATTCATACTATACTCCTTTATAATTGACAAAAAGTATATCTACCTTTCCATGCAACTCAACAGGCATTTCTGTCGTGAATCTACAATTAGTTCCTCGAGAATAGTCGCGTTGTACAAAAACTTTTATAACATTATTTTGAGACATAATTTTGTTTGGTCAATTTTGCCACGTTTTGACGCGTTATATCGTAAGATAAACTGAGTTAAAAGTACTACATAAATCTTATCAAATACTTATATCAGCAAAAAGCTTCAAAACATGAAAAACTGGAGATATTATTCAGAAAAAAATAAACATTCATGAACAAACTCAAACCACTCAAACGAGCTCTTCGCCAGCCGCCATTGTGATTTTTGAGTTTTGACACGGGTGACGGGTTAGGATAAAATGCGGATACCGATGACGGATGACATGGTGGATACGGATGACTGGATAAAATGCGGATGGGGGATTGTGGCCATTTTGGTGTTGTCCGGAAAAATCGGACGGCAGTTTACCAACATTTTTTTTTCAATGTAGGTCTACCACCAGGTTGTTAAACAGACAAATCCCTTTCCAAAAGTGTTTGGATATGCAATCCCCTGGTCCGGATTAAGGGGTGGCCCCAAGGGGCTGGGGCCCCAGCCACCCAAAGGTTTCTGGTGTAATATGAGATGTTCATTGTTAGTAATGCTATCGGTTCATCCAGTTAATTTATTTGCAATATATACACATTGCTATGTGTTTGAATCGTCTCAATATATGTGTGATGTAACACTAAAAATCAAAAATAGGTACGCAGAGCGTACATGTTGCATGCCAACTTCGAACAAAGGCGTTATTAAATGAACTGAAACCACAGGGAGCAGAGGAGCGAGTATTGTTCTACACTTCGATCTTCGAACAAACTATTATCGGATGCCTTACCTTGTTATTAACATATCACCACTTGCAATTCAACCATAATTCATAAATTCTTCACTATCACATTTGCAATTCATGGTAGTCATTTATATTTCATTATATCCTATTAATTCAACGCATTAAAACTTCTGCTACACTTTATGACACACAAAACAATATTTGAATTTATCATATTGGTTGAAGTTAAATGAAGTTACCTCACACACTTTATGATTAAGTACTGCGGGCTCACAAGCTTTTCCTGGAGTTCACGAGCACGCTCTCCAGGTATATTGTATAGCTCAGTGGTTGTTACCATTGGCTGTTATTGGCTTCTTTTGAAGAAATAGTAGTTTGGCCTTTTTTGGTAGATTTTGGCCACTT
>JAODVQ020116171.1:4399-16355 GCA_025400075.2 Phenganax stokvisi
CAGCGCAATGCAGATGAGAGGCACGTCGCCATACTATACTTAGGCCCTGAAAAAATTTTAGATTTTAAAAAATCTACATGGGTTTGCTGTGTAGATACAACCCATTTAAATTACTTGTGCTGTAATTCTTTCTCAAAAAATCGTACACACAATGATGTATATTGATATAGTGTTTGAAATTTGAAATTTTAATTTAATATTATTACTGATTCTGTAACAACGATGAAGTTCAATTACATCAGCTATACTACAATACAAATATATAAAAATGGACTATTGTTCACAATTTGCCTTCGAAATAATTGAATGTAAAAAGGGTTGTCCGGAAAGTTTTGTTTTACTATAAGAATTATTATTTTTACAATTTCGTCTCGTTTCATCTTGGGCCAAGGATGTTTGATTCGGCAAAAATTTGTTCAGGTTTTGAAGATTTTATTTTATCCTTAGTTTTTGTTATTTGAATCAAAAGCGTGAAAGACAAACTCGCAGCTTCTCTCGTTAGTAAAAAAGAGATTTTGTACTCCAAAAAAATTCCTCTTTAAATGTGCATTAATGTACAACCTTTTTTTTAAAAAAATCCCTCGTGAAACATTCGTGTTAAATTAGTGACCTTGACAATATTCTGTGAGTATTGTACACAAAGACATCGCAATGAAAGAGTTGTCAAGTAATATTTGGTTGACACGCACGCAACTTTAGGGGAAATTCGCGTATGGGATTCCTCCTATTACTAAGCGGTTCCTTTTCTGTCTTTGTGAAGGAGTAAACTAAAAGACTCTTCAGATATTCTTTGTGTCTAAACTGAGTTGGTAACACATCCGATACCGATTTTGAATGGTAAAAACTGTATCACTAAATATCAAATAAGTACACAAAGGAGTAATTTTTATTTTTAGTGCAATCGATTCAGTACCTTTCCGAAACACATTCATTAATTGTAAGCTAATTAGTGAAACGAGCATAAGTAGCGAGTTGAGTAGTAATTAGTGACAATTACGGTTACGGTACTCGTGCACTTGATGGCCAGTTAAGGAGTTAAATCGGTTGATTAATTCATGAAATTATTTTATACTAAACTACCTAACTGATAATTAACTGGCATTTATATTGATGTTTAGCCAATTATAGTATTTTCACCAGCGAGACGTGCAAATTTTTCTGATATTCTCTCTGGAATTTGTTTGTTTTGATTTTATCATAGAAGTACATAAAATACACAAAGATACTTGATTCCTTTGCCATAATTACTGGCTAACATTTCCTGAACAGCTGAGTGGCTATATTTCCTTTTTTACTCAGTTTACTCGTTTGAAAGACGTTGAAAGTTGCTACAACTTGAGCAATCAGGCTTTAATTCATTTGCTTTCAAGCATACTACGTGCACACAATCCCTCGCTAAAAAAGAGATATTATTGCAGTAGTACATATGGCATTACTAATATTTAACAATAATATTGTAGCAAATGCTATCATAGTCCATTCGTCAAGAATCAAAGCTGAAACCCTGCCGTTGTAGTGTTTTAATCAGTTGCTAAGAGCTAGCCACAAATTCTCACAGAGATCTTCATCAATTATATCAGTTGTCTTTTAACTACTGAGTGCCTACTGAGTAGCTCGGTTATCTAACCATTATTGCATCTTCAGTTGCTTCTTATATACTGAGAGAATGCTGGCAACTTTTTAAGTTTATAATTATTTGTTCAATAGTTACTTGTTTGTCTATCTGTTTGTCTGTCTTTTTTGAGCATTTCTGGAAATGGGATCCTACGTTAAATTCAGCATGTTGCGTTGTTTTCATAATCTACGTTAGACGTTGTTTCTCTCGTATTTGGTCTATGTAATGTAACGATATGTTGTGATGTGCATGCCACTAGTAACTTATGGAACCCCGTTGTTGGAAGTTTTACTTCTGTGTGGTGTATCCACAGTGGGTGTATACAGCCTGATTTGTATACATGGCAAACTTGTAAACAAAAAAAAAATAAATAAAACATCTATTGACTATTCATTGTATTCCCATGTAAAGTAATAGACACAATGCATCGTAGTATTGAGGTTCAAACCCTTTTTTGAAAATCATATATTCCTGATATAGCTTTGTAATTTTTTGCATAGAATATTGATGGTGTCTTCTGAATGTGAAAAACGCTTGGTATTCACTTCATCATTCACCAATACTCATTCTAATACTGGTCTGGTAAGTTTTACCATTTAACCAATATAATTAATTAAATTTGGCTGGGTGGGCGTTTGGAAACCTCAGTACTGTTCTTACAAAACAAATTAGTAGCTACCTTGCACGTGGTTTCAGCAAACCTCTCAGGACAGCGAATGATAGTCACATTCAGACGTTTATACCCTTATAAGAGCAAGCATATCGAAATTATTTTCGCATGTTCGTTTTCACCACAAAACTGCTACAAATTGACATCATTTTTTCCATGCATTCAATGAATAGAATAAGAATTCCAGTCATTCAGGGTCTAAAAACGCATGCACTGATAATCGAACGCCGGTTTCCAATGCATGTTCCATAACCATGTTACAATTAGTTCCATAATAGTCAAAGAGGTATTCTGGAAGTTTGGTTCACTTTAAAGTTCGGGGATTGCACGACTGTGATTTAGCTTGAAACTTTCACGAAGGGGCATACTTTTGGTGTTTGGGCTCACGAATTCCTAAAGTGTATTGAGAACGTTTTTGTTGTTGGAGGATAGTGCAGAAAAAATATATTCAATATGTTCACTGAACCTGTACAATGTACAAATGGTACAAGCTATACAAATGCATAGAACTCTGATTTTTGACTACTTGTTAGACCGTCTCCTTTCAGTGACTGTGACTGCATCAAGTTTTCAAACGCAAATACTCAATTAACTTGATACTATATCTATGTTGATTGCATTGATTCTGTTACCCTAGCTACGTTTGCAAACCTCAAATATTACTGTGGGTAAAAAGTAGCTATCCCACGCCCGTATTTATGCCCAAATAAATCACAATGTTCTCGTACACTTGATGTTTTAAAAGACACTTAAGGTCAGTCTGCTTGCTTTCATACTTGCTTGGTCTTGCAGTGCTGCGAATCATCGCTTTTAATATGGCCACCTAAAGGCATTCATTAAACGTCACCGAGAGCATATTAACATCGTCAAGTATTTGACAGGCTAAGTGCTCTAACATTCTGACACTGTAAGTTGATTGCACGCGGGAATATTTAAGGGTGCTGATATTCAAAACAAAAGCTACTTATATGTATAGCAGGCAATACGCAGTCACATCTCATTTGCCACGGGCAGGGCAGCTATTATACGCGAGGTCTCTTTAATCGTTCTGCATTTCTGATTCGGTGTCAAGTTGGCCTTTGTTGTCCAACGAGAGTTAAAGATTTAATCTAACGACTCCATTTGCTTAATCTGGTGTACAGTTTTGGAACACATAACCGTGTCTAGTTATGAATACGCAGCTGGGTTTTGTCATCTTGCTGATTTTACTCACATCTGGTGCTATCTTTGCGAATAAAAGTAAGTATAGACCCGATTACTATTCGTGTACTGAGCTATGCTCTTTTTATGCATGAAATCCTGTGATAGATGTGTACTATTGTTATAACTTCGACGGCAACATAAGTCAAACATTTACTATAACCTATATTCTATTTTTTTGTTGTCCCAAATTGTAGCTAGTCTGTGAATGTATGTATGTTTTATAATGCTCGGTCGTTCTGGGTGTTTGGTTCTTTGCATGGTACGTGTCGTTTGTGTGTATTTCAAATGTGGTGAAAGAGGAAAAATTAACTTTGAGTTGAATTCTCAATGATGTTCAAACTTCACTAGCTTTTACATGTATATAATTCTACATACAAGGTGAATATATTTGTATGCATAGCCTAAGTTTCATAATTTTCAACTGTCTAAGTTTTACTGCATCGTATGGTCGCCATCATCCATTGTCTCGTTATCACTAAACAACAGTTTTGACATGCTTTCGCACCTTCGACAGCTATAAGATATAATAATTGTTTCAGGTCATTTATGTTTTAATACTAATCGTTCTCCGAGATATATGGGCAACTTAGGATTATAGTTGTATTATAAAAGTTGTATAAATCTGATTGTGTTGAGTTGACAACGTTGAGTATTAAAGGTTTAAAGAGATTTATTTGGCGGGTATGAGGATTTGTGACTGAGGCGCTGTAGGGAATTCAAAGTCTAAAACGTTACATTTTTAAAATTCAAATAAATCGTTAAACTCGATAACTTGTACGGAAGTCCTTTAGCCAAAACTTAGGTATTTTTGGTGGCAAATTATTACTGATATGGCCAAAAGATTATATTTGGTAACATGTAAATAAGACCGTTATAGTTTATATTGTTTAACGAAATATACAAAAGCTGTTTGAAAACCTGTAGTTTAGATGTATTATCTTGAATTTCGACAAGGAGGAATATATTGAATGCATAGGGTAAAAGCATGAGTGTCTTATTTTAGAAAATAAATGAAAAAAAAAATTGTTTCCGAGTAACAAATGCGTAACGCAGGAAATATTGATTTCCCTTTTGCGTCAAAGGATTTCCTAATGTAATAGGCTGTTGCAAACACGTACGACTTTTCGTTGGAAAAAGATTAGTTTTCTTTTGAAGAAAATGTTGTGGCTCATGCTGCAGAGCTTTTTGCCATATAGACACAACAAAGTATAGAGGCATGCCTCTTGTTTACATTCGAAAATCATTACCCCCAATTAATGCAGCCAATCTATCTAAGTGTCTGGAAAGAGATATTATGCCCTACTTAGTCGTCAAATTGCCTAGACACTTGAATTTTCATGAAAAAAGGAAATATTAGGATGTTACGAGTTTTCTTGCAGAATTGAAACTATTTAAACTCTCATCGGGTAATATCGTCATATACTGGCCAATCTGTTATTGTTTTTCACGAGGTTTTAACCATAATACTGACCCTTGCACCCCATTGTATGCATATGTAGCAAATTTGGAAATTGTGGGTTGCACTAGTCAGCTTTGAACATGTGTAGGGATTATCTGGCTCGTGTTTTAAATTAAAGCTAAGCATCAGAGGCATTTCCGATGTCTCAAACGCGCAGAAAAATGTGATTTTATTGGCATGCCATGACAGACTTTATTTCTCAATCTTGAAGATACAATCAACACCCACTACTTGCATTAGTTACTGAATACAATAGCTTAAATGCAGATGCCATAGTCAAAACGTCAATTTATATGTTTTTGCAACAATTATTGATTAAGATTGAGTACAAACTGTACTCCTTAAACTGGATCCCTGAACGAACTGGGTTTGGAAATTGAATATACACGCACGGTTTACAACAAAATTCTCAAGACTCTGTTCTGATCGCTGCACTGAAGCATGCGTTACAATGTCAGTTGGTGAGAACGAGCCAGGAAGTCTTGTATAAATTTCCAGGAGATTTTTAAATTTTAAAGTTTATAAGAGGGAGTTTTATAGCATGTTCAATGTCGTCCACCATATTCCAGTGTTGCTAGAATCCATTATGACCATTCAGGTTTTCTAAATTTTTATTTACAAGTCCGAAGTGTTCCAGAATATAACTACTTTGTTGCCCTCCAAAATAAACACCAAACTTTTTACCAGCTGTTTATTATTTACACCACAACTTAGTTACTGAAGCTTGTGCTTGAGCTGGTTCCTCGGCGTCTGTTCACTGAAGTGAGAACACTTAAGTATGAATATGTACTAAGACCATTTGTTGGTGTAAATATGTTAATTGCTTCCAGGGAACGACACTCGAGTCGTGAAAATACCTCTCAGACCGCTAAGATTATTGCCAGATATGCAGAGAGTGTTGCTCATATTGCTCATATTCGACTCATTTATAATGCACCGCCTGATTAAGGTCAGGGATTGTACATTTTATAATATTTGAGTATTTTATGGGCTGCTAAATTCATAAAAATATGTTGCGCTGTAGTTGTGGTTATTGTTGTTGTTTTTATTGTTGTTGTCGTTGTTTCCTATTATGATAATGGTAATATGATTGGGGAAACATTTATCACGCTTGTAAAACGCAGTAAAACTATTATAACATAACACTATCTAACCCTCCTCTTTGAAGACTTGTTTGTCTCATGCATGTCAGGCTTGACTCGTTTTTACTTTTCGCTTTCAGATTATCGAAGATGTTTTGAGCAGCAATGTCAGAACAACGCAAACAGTCGAAAATGCTGTCACATTGGCACTAAGTTAGCCAAAAGAAGTTACGACTGCTCCGTAACTGCAGCGATTTCAACGCAAAAT
This sequence comes from Phenganax stokvisi, assembly GCA_025400075.2. Classification (NCBI taxonomy): domain Eukaryota; kingdom Metazoa; phylum Cnidaria; class Anthozoa; order Malacalcyonacea; family Clavulariidae; genus Phenganax; species Phenganax stokvisi. Next base: position 10,697 of record JAODVQ020116171.1, read on the forward strand.
TATTTGCGTACTTTGAATCAGAAGATTCATTTGACATCTCCGTTTCGTGTCGACCATCTTTTCAAGAAAGTAAAACAGTGCAGACGCTTCGATGAATGTCTCCAGTGTTGTTGTAAACTCCGCCAACGTCGCATCCAAAAGAGGCGTCTGCGAAATTACGGCTAATTGAAATGGCATAACTGGGAAGCTTAGATGCCACTAATTATCACTGCTCTGGCTTGGTGAAATGAGCACAAGAAGTTAAATTGATGACCTAACGTTTTGGTACTTCAGTCTTAAGTTGGAATGTCGAACTAATATATTTTGAAGTTTCCCATCAAAATTATATTCATTTTGCCCAACTCCAGAGCAGTGACAATCTATGGTTGTCTTGAACCACTATAACTTAGAATGGAATATAATGATTGTAAATAGCAATCTTATAGTAAGTAGTTTTTATGTTGGTTTACTAATATGTTTGATATTGTTGAGTGCGTAGATTTTTATATACAGTTCAGTAAGTACTCTGTACTATAATTGTGCGTGTCATATCGTTGACTGTTAATATATATTTTTTATATAGATTAAAGAATACAAAATCGTAAAATTTTCAAACTTATTGATACAAGTTTTTATAACCTTATAATGACATTTTTGTGCAAGTACATCGATCAGTAGTGTTTTGTGAATATTTGAGATGGTTTGGGACATTATTGGAAGTTTTGAAAAAATTTGTGAAAAAGCAAGGGGAAATTTTTAAGTTCTCGCATATCACGATAGCTGTAATTTCTGCCAGTGAATCGGGTTACACCAACCTTCATTTGGTATTAATAGAAAGCTAATTGTTCTTAAATATTGATGGTAAGAAATGTGGAGTGGGCCAAACAGAAATTTCACAAAATTTTGAGAGAAACTCTAAGAAGTACCCTTAAAAGTGTGAAGCTAAATTTCACCCAAACCGTGAAATTTTCAACTTTTTTATAATATGCTTTATGGTCTGGAAATTTTTAATGCTAATATATCGATCGCCAATATCTGAGAGGAATTTGGGGAAGATTAGGGACACAATAGGAAATTTCGAAAAATCAAGTGAAGGAAGACTCTGAATGACTGTAAAATAATATTTTCGAAGTTTTTAAAACATGTTTTTATGACCTGAAACGACTTTTTTGGGCAAATATAGCGATTGTTAGTGTCTGGTGAAAATTTGGGACGGTTTGGGACACTATTAGAAATTTTTAAAAAATTCGTGAGAAAGCAAGGCGAAAATTTTTCAAATTCAAAATTTCAAAACATCACACAAACTCCTCACACATAAAAAATATACATTGAAATAAAAAAAAGGTGAATATAATATATTAATTTACCAATCGTAAAAAGTGTGTCGTCGCAATACATAGTTTTTCCAGACATTGTTCCCTTGTTACATTATGTATGGTTAATATTATACGTTGTGAGCAGGCGTTGTAGAACGGAATTCGTGTCACGGATTGGGCTTACGGCTGCCAGTCATTATCGGTCAACCTAATTCTCTCATACTTTGAAGCCAAACTTGAAATGTTATGCTGTCTAATATATTGTTGTTACAACTAGATATGATATACAACACTTGGATTTACATGCAATATTGACTGCACTGTTCATGTTTGAACGTTGAAGTACTGTTTTTGAAAATACCAAAAATTGGAATAAAACAGCCTTGCAATCACCATTCTAGTAATACTTGCTGTATAATAAATATTGTGTGTGTGATAATTCAAACAGTTGTATCAATATTGTTAGGAAATTGAAGTGTTGATATCAAAATCTACGTTAGTTCTTTCTGAATGCAGTAATCTTTGTTTCATTGCAATAGTTTTATAGCTTTTGCATTACATGAAATCAAATGGTGTCCAGTTTTTTTAGGGAGACACTCGGCCGTACATTCTTAGAAGGTTTGGCTTCAAGCACGCAAAGAATTAGTTTGAGAACCTGCCATCACCGCTCTGCTCCATGCCATAGAAAGGCGATGTTGGGTCTCGACAATCGCAATCATAGCCACACAATGTCTTCATTTTCTCTACATATGGATTGCAACAATCTCCGCCATCATACTGACACTCAGCGTTATTATTCACGCCATCACAATCGCCGTCATTCATGATTTTCTCGTCGCACATTACCGAGCATTTGATATCGTTCAAGGCTGGAAACCATTTCAGAAATGGTGAACACGTTATGGACTGAAGGTGCTGCCTTGACACATCCCCCTACAATTAAAAAAGCTTGATTTGCTCGCTCTTATAAGAGTGTAAACTTCTATACTTGATCAATTTTCGCTGCCCTGTGATGCTAACAAAAACCCACAGGCTAACGAGGTACACAAAACGTTCATCCTTACCTTTACCACGGGCATATATCCACTGGCACATTCGATCTTACATTCGTCCCCAGGTTTCATATGTTTCCCACAGCTCACGGTCAGGTCCATGTTGACATTTCTTGGTGGAGGACAAGATTTTTTCGTCGAACAAAATTGAAACTTCTCGTCCCATTTTCCTTCTGCTGAGCATTTTACTTCTCGAACCTTGAATGAATGACACAAACATTATTTCATGTAGTGGGACCGTACTTCGGCGAATATTTACTGCGTCTCTCCGAAGAATAGCCATAACATGAAAAACACATTAGTAATGCAACGTGATACTTGAGAGACCTGATCTGGTTAATGAATATGAATACAACGTATCAACAATATGTCCTACCTTTTCGTCAGGACATGCAAGTCTGCAAACACTACCAAATTTATTTCCCTGAGTGCAATTGTACCATCTGAATATCTTCGGATCCCGTATAGGACACCTCACAGGCACACATCTTTTAGTCGTCCAGGAGCCACCCTTCAGACATCTCTGAATGAAATCTCCTTTGCGATACAAATCTTTCTGATAAAAGCCTGAGGGTCTGTAGCCTATCTTGCAACGATACTTGCACGACTCACCCGGTATGAATGGCTTACCTAGTGATGTGGAAACTTTACACATTTGTATAGAAAACGATTTCACGGAAACCCACCCATAGAAAGTAGTCATTTGTAAGTACCTTTATTGCAATTCTTGCTCGTGAGCAGTAGCCTCGAGTGGGGTGGGGTGGGCGGCAAAGAACATGTCTTACGACAAAACGTATTCGTTGCTGACCAGAGTCCGTCTGCTTCACAAGTCACCGAGAGCTCACTCCCGCCTCCAGCTTGTTTCGTGCCTTTTTTACATTTGTACAAACACTTCTTACCGAACGTGGTACCATCAGAGCAGTCTAAAAATGTTTAAAAAAATTGATTGTAATATTTGAATTAATATTTGTTCCACCTTATTATAGGATTGCCAACTTGCCAAACCATATCTTTGTATTATATCTAAGTTCACGTAAACAAGTCTGTACTAAGACTTGCTTCAACTGTACCTCTAGAATTATATCTGCTTGTACCCTGTACTGACCTGTCTCAGCATTCTGTATCCGTGGTTTTCCACAATCAACGGGCGTGCAACGCGGCACTTCACCATCCACCTTCCACTCACCACTAGAACACATCACTTCAAAGGGTGCAACTGGCGTGAATCCTTTATCACACTGGACTTTACATGTGTCACCTTCAAGCGAACCTTTTTTGCACTTCTCGATCTGCACGGAGTGTTTGAGCATCAATTTCGAGCATTTGGGCATACTGCACTCGTAATTGTGACATTTCTGCGTGCTAGGGTGAAATAGTTGAGATCCACTGCAGCCCTGGAGTTCCACAGGGTCGAAATGTTTCGGTGATCGTAAAGCAACTGCTGCTATTTTCACATCTGTACCAAATATCATTTTCATATACCTAAAATACATTGAATTTGCATTAGAAATGTATGAATTGTAAATGCCGATCCATCTTTGTTCTCTACATCAAGAAGCACTTGTTACATAACCATTAATAACTCTTTCTCTTGCTGCAGTTTCTTTCTACATTAATCGAACAAACAGGTAAAAGTAACAATCTATAATGATTAAAGTAGCTCACCGTGTTTTAAAAAAGGGTTTCGTCATATCATGTAGAATTGGGATCGTAATTGGATTCTCCTTACAAATCTTCGTCAGTCTGTGTTCTAGAATGGTTTTCTCATTGCCTCCCGAACCATAAAGTTCGAATTTTATCAAAGGTGGAGGACTGTCAAATTCTACCAATACGTTAGAAAGGTAGAGGACGATTGCAGAAGCGATTGCGGGAGTTTTAAAATATACATTCAACCAAAGATCAACTTCGTAGTCGTCGTCTTCATTGGACGGACACCATCCATCATCGCACACATCACACGCGTGAAAGTCGCTGTCACATTTCTAAGCAGAATATTAGAGATCTCAACGACAGCGCAAATTTTTAGAAATGAGATTCTTGCTAGGGAATAAGTCTCTAAACTTTCCCGCCCTTGTGAAGGTTACTGAAACCCTTATACAAGTAGCAGTTTTTTATGTGGTGGAAACATATTTGCGCACTCAAATCCTGCTCCACTGTTTGCTTTATTGGCAACCTCATAAGTATTTCGTCTAGAAACCAGAAAAGCTTAGTCATGTTTATTGCTCACCAATTCAGCCTTAGGTGGCCCAATGATGCTATCAGGAGAACACCTGTACGCATACTTCGGATTTGGAGTAGCACGATCTACCCACTGATCTCGCGATCCTTCTGGAGTGTAAAACCCGCAGTCTTTAATACTTGTTTGTTTTTCGAACTCTTCGCAGATTCCGTCACCTTCGTGTCTGTAGCAGAGACTGGGACGACCATCACAGTGAAAAACGTCTTCCATTTGACACTGAATGTTGCAACCATCACCATCGCGCACATTCCCATCGTCACAGTTCTCACCTTGGCACAGAAATAGAGGAGATTTGATTGTGAAGGTCAGGGATTGAATTTTTCTATAACATTTGCGAAGTAATCGTCCGGTTTGCAAAAACTTCGTCTTCATGTATTTAAAGTACATACGTCAAGCTTAAGCTTACGGGCTGCACGATTTTACCTTCGTCTATTTTGCCGTCTCCGCAAAAGCCTCGTTTCGGTTCGTAGATCAATGGCGGTGAAAAGGGGCCAGACACTCCTTCATGCGTCTCCGCGCGAACTCTGTATTCATAACGACCTTTCACGTCCACGTTTCTTAAAAGAAGGACTTCTTATTTTAAAAGCTGAAAGCTAGCACTTATTTTGTGTAATGTGTAGATTTTCGTTTGCCTAAAACGATTGGGCTACGAAAACGTGACAGACGTCACAATCCAAGAAGCCAATCAGAGAGCTAGAAACTCAAGGGGCCAGAATTTCTAAATTTTGAAAGATGGCCGCCATATTGGAGCGGAGAATCGGATTCATATTTAATGCTCAATTTTTCTATTTTAAAGTCTTTTCTGGGTTCTTCTGTCGCAAAATAAATTGAGAAATTAAAGAGAAAGAAAATATGCAAGGTAACTGACGTGTTTTTATTATTATATCAGTTTTTGGCCTTACTTTTATATAGTGTGTTTTGCGACGCAGAAATTTACGTTGAGCAGCGGGAAAAATCCGGAAATTTGTTCGAACTTGTACCTAGTTTTATGCGAGTGAAATGCAATTATATTCATGGATACCGTATTTACTCGTTTGAGCGCCGCGGCGCTCTTTAAATTTTCAGAGCTTCAG
>JAODVQ020116276.1:0-16352 GCA_025400075.2 Phenganax stokvisi
GATCTCGACCGCGAACCCGGCAAAGGCGCCGGTGAGCCCGGACCGGACGATGTCCATCGTCTCGATGTAGTTGCTGGAATGGATGCTGTGCTTCTTAAGCCCGGCTTCATCCTTGCTGATGACATGGATGTACCAGTCATCGACGCCGACGGCATGCAGATCATCCGAGATGGTATGGGCGCTCTTCAAGGCTGGCGTGAGAAAGTATAGGCATTTCATACTCTTCACCCTCCAAGACTAGCCCAACCATACTAGCACAGGGCGTTTTCGCCCCTGGCGCCTTCATTGCCGGGCGGTATTGTGCCGGGTCATCCCGGGGCGGCGGGTGGAGCCACGTTGATAACGGCGCACAATCTCCAACGACTGGAATCTGCGAATCCCGTCTGTCGTACAATCGACGCATAACAACGATTCGAACAGGGAGGAGTGACATGAATACCCGAGCCCGCACTGCGTACATCTGGTCGAGTGCGATCGCCGCGTTGACCTTGTCCGTTCTGCCGGACGTTACCGGGGCTCACCACTCCAATGCCGAGTTTTCGGAAGACGTCCTTGAGATCGAAGGCGAAATCGTCGAGGTGGCCTGGAGGAACCCGCACCCGATCATCACCGTGAGGTCGATCGATGCCGCGGGGACGGAAAAACTCTGGAAGGTCGAATCTTCGCAGTCCGCGAACACGCTGGACCGCAAGGGCGTACCCGACGGATACCTGTTTCGCGTTGGCGACCCCATTACGATGGCCGGACGCGAGTCCATGCGCCGCCCCGGCCTGGTTCTGGGGACCCACGCACGGCTTGCGGACGGCGGCGAGATCGTTCTGCGCTCCCAGGGAGATCCGCATTTCGGCGGACCGGTGGTCGGCGGTGTCGAATGGACGATTGACCGCAGCGCCACCGCGGCGGGGGAAGTACCGCAGGGGATGTTTCGCGTCTGGAGCATTGTGAGCCGCGATGTCGTGCCCGACGAACTCCCCCTGACCCGGGCCGCGGTAGAGCAGGCCGCATCGTTCGACGAATTGAGGGATCATCCCCAGTGGAACTGTCAGCCCGAGGGGATGCCTCTGGTGATGGACTCCTTCTACCCCATCGAGTTCACCGATCATGGCGACACGATCAGCCTGCGCCTTGAGCGGACCGACACGATACGCACGATACACATGCGGGCCGGTGCAAGTTCGGAAAACCAGGCGCCCAGCCGGATGGGGTATTCCGTCGGTCATTGGGAGGAAGACACCCTGGTGGTCACGACCGACAGGATCGACTTCCCCTACTTTGACGACGACGGCACGCCCCAGACGGAATCGCTGGTCATCGTGGAGCGGTTCGCGATGAATGACGGCCAGACTACCCTGCAGTCAACCGCCACCGCCACGGATCCGGCCACGTTCACCGCTCCGGTCACGATTCTGACCAACTGGCGGTGGGTGCCCGGCGAGACCATCAAGCCCTGGAACTGTGCGGTATCGGAGTGACCCGGACGGCGACCCCGTCACCGCCTCTGCGTTAGACTCGCACACGCAAATTCAGCGGTTCCTGGAGATGAAAACGGATGTCTGCTTGTACGAAGACTGGGTCGGCGGCGGCGTTCCTGCTCATTGGCAGCATCGGAACTGTCGCAACGGCACAGATTGACTACGACTGGATTCGCAATGAGGTCGGCGCCGTCAGGATCGAGGCGCGTGTGCAGCGATTCGAACCGATACAGAGCGTGGTGGCCGGTGCTTTCCCCATTCATACGTCGAATTACGACGTGGTGGCGGTCTGGGATCCACCCGGCGGTCGCGCCCACGAGTCGTGGGACATGGAGCTGATCTATCCGCTACCCGGTGAGATGCAAATCTCCTTTACCAGCAACGAGTCGGTGGGAATCAGGCGGCAGAGCGGCGGCCTTGCCCGCCCATCCGACGGACCCATGGAAAGCTCGCGGATCGGCGCGAACTTCAAGGATCTCTGGCTGTCGAACCCCATCCTCCTGCTGGCTCATGCGGAGCAAGGAGCAGTCAGCAACGGTGACCGCAGCGATCAATCGCTCGAACGGCGCCGACTTGCGTTGGACGACACCGAATGGCTCGTGGAAATCGATGGCGCGAGTGGTCTCCCGGCATCGGCAAGCACCACGGAGAACGATCCGCACCGGGGACGCATCGAGAACCGAATCGATTTCAGCGACTGGCGCGACGTCAACGGCATACCGTTCCCGTTTCGCCTGGAACAATTCACCGGAGATCGCCTGGTGCGCCGTGAGATAAGGACTGCAGTGGACGTCAATACCGAAGAGGCCAAATCTCTCCTGGCTTTCGATGCAAGCGAATTGCCTCCAGGCGATCCCGCCATGCGGCGCTGGGGCTGGGACATGTCCCATATCGTCCTGAAGCGAGCCGGCGGTGGAAATATCGGCAACTACCCTCAGATCGACAATGTCACTATCGAGGAAATCGCCCCGGGCATCTTCCTGGTGCCGAGCACCCACAACAATCTCATCATCGAGGGTCCGGAGGGACTGGCCCTGGTGGATGCAAGCTGGTATCCGGAACGATCGCACACGTTGCTCGCCCTGATGGCCGAGCGGTGGCCGGAAAAGCCGATCAGGTACCTGATCCTGACCCATCACCACATCGACCACACGGGCGGCATGCGGCCGGTGATCGAGACCGGCGCCACCGTCGTCACCAGCGAGAACAATGCCGGCTATTTCCGCGAAGTGTTTGAATCGACGATGGCACAGAATGTGAACTTGATCGAGGTGGGCCAGTACCTGTTCCTCGATGGTATCGGCCGGGAGATTCACGCCTACGACGTCTATACCGAGCATGCCGATGGAATGATCGCGGCCTACGTGCCCGACGAGAAACTGCTGTTCAACGCGGATCTGTTCTCCCCCAACCGCCCGCTGCAGTTCAGCCTGTGGTTCGACGACCTTATGAATGCCATCGACTGGCACGGGATCGATGTCGAGAAACACGTGGGCGGCCACGGGTCGGGTATCGCCGCGCATCCCGTGGATGTCTCCGGACATACGATGCCCGTGATCCGCCGGTTGGAAGTCGGAGCGAACTGACCCTATACGGCAGCATTGCTCGGAACTGTCGCAATCGTATGAAAAAAGGCCATCCGCTGGAGCAGTTTGCGCGGGCCGTTGAGGGCGATGAAACCGCATTGTCGGCCGCGTTGCAGGCACTGCTCCCGGAGTCCGAGCTGCAAGCGCTCAGGCAGGAACTCAAGCGCGGCAGGGAATTGAAGGAGTCAGCCAATCGCCTGGAATGGCTGCTGAACCCGATATCGGAGATTCCCCGCAAGGGGTTTGGCTGGACCGGCAAAGCGACGCGGGCCGCGGTACTTGCCGATACAAGGACATCGACAGTCACTCCCAAAGCCAGCGTCAAGGCACGCGCCAGGATCCTGCCCGGGCCCAGCTACGAGCTTGAGGGCTCACCGGGTATTGCCCTCGGCTTCAAGGCGCCGCTTTCCTTCAGCCAGGTCTCCGTGTCGGGGCAGCGCTCGGCCCGGAAGCGCCTGCTCGTGAAGTTCTCGCACCCTGACGACACCCGCGTGGTACAGGCGATGAACGATGATCTCCCGGTTATCGCCCGTCTCAACGATTCCGAGTCTCTGCTGGACTGCGAAAACTTCAAGTCGCTCAAGCTGACCACATCCGGAAAAGCAAGCTTTGGCGCCACGTTGAAGACGGGTCGATCGTGGATGCAGTCCTTCGACGCGCCGGGCGCCGCCCTCGCAACCGGGCTCAAGGCGAGTGCCGGCTACACGGTGAGGTGGGAAAGGCACGGCGACTACCGATTCACCTTGAGCCGGGCCCGTGGTGGACAGTTGCGAATCCGGCTGACCGAAACCACAAAGAATCGTGCCTCGCGGTCTCTGTCGCTGGGCACCGAAATAAAGATCAGGGGACTGCAGCAATCGCTCGCACCCGTGATGGAGGAGATCGCCCGGTTGCCTGATCGCCTTGACGCAATCGTCAAGACGTACTCGAAGCCGAGCGTGCTCTTCCGGGACAATCTCAGGAAGAGATTGAAATCGCCGGATCCGTCTCTACGCGCCCTGGTGGATATCGCGGCGGGCGGCGGCGAGGCCGCTTCCAGGCGGTTCGTCAATTCCCTGATCGACGCCATCGTGGAATCGGCCGGCGCCGGTGCGGATCACTGGAACGACCTGCTATCGGGAAGAATCGGCACGGTCGTCCAGGACACGATCAACGCCTCTGCCCTGCCGCCAGACCGGCGCGAAAAACTGGCCGCACTTCTCCGGAGCAAAGTCAGCGAGGCGCTTGATGACCTCAACGAATCCCTGCTCAAGGACCTTAAGGCAGCGCTGCGCGAGGACGCCAAGCCCATCACGTCGGCGCTCGCCCGATTCGCTGAAGGTCCCGCAGAGGTGTTCGATCACGTCGACGCCACCGCAGAGAATTGCATGGCGCCCCTCAAACAACTCCTGTCTCGGTACCAAACGCTGGAAGAGCGAATCACCAGGGCGGTGGCAACTGTTGAAGAGGAGCGGCTCGCCATTCGTTACGGGCGAGCCGTCTCGGAGAGTACAGCCGCGTCAACGATACTGCGGCTTCGGTTTGATCCACGCTCTGAGCAAACCCAACGCTTGTATCGCCAGATGCTCGGCGGTGATTTTGCCGAAGCCATGACCGCCGGGCTGGACGACGACAACGACGCCATCACGCTGGAGAACTGTGTCTTCAAACGTGCGTTCGAACACAAGTTCACTTCCGGCCTGACCTTCAATCTCTTCGGGCAGGAAATCGCCTCCCGGCGAGCCTTGTCAACCAGGATCAAGGCACAACACAGCGTCGGCGGACAGATCAACCTTTTCGAGGCCGAAGGAGAAGTCTCCGAAGAACATGCGGCTTTCGGCGAAGGCCAATCCATGCGCGTCAGCAGTCTCACCCATTTCCTTGCATCGCCCGACGCGCCCGATGCCTTCTCCGTGCAACTCAATTACACCGACAGGCGCTTGAAATCGGCGGAGTTGCGGGACTATTTCGCGAGCCTGGAGGACGCGGGGCTCATCGGTCGGGGCGCGACTGAGCGCGTCATGGCGATGGAAAGCTCGCTCGGCCCCCAGGAGCGCGGTGGGCGATCTTTGCAAATCGACACGATTCTCGAACTCTCGCGTAACGAGCTGCTGCGGGCCGCCACCAACGATGAGGATGAGGTCATCCGTATCGCCATTGAGGCGCAACTGAAGTCCTACCGCCGAATCCGCTGGGCCGACGATGCGCTCGGGCGCCTCGCCGATGCTCTCGGCGGAAACCTGGCGAACCGCATATTCGCGTGGCGCGACTACTCAAGATTTCGGACAAGGCGAGCCCTCGGCATCAGTGGCACGCGCATGTCCAGGACCGAACGGCACGTCCTGTACCTGGTACGCGGAATCCTCGACCGTGCCGACGAACTCGCAAGCTTTGTCGCCCACTGGCGGGAGCTGGGCCGAATGGCTCAGGCCGTGGGCGACGACGCCGAAAAACTGGCTGAATCCACGGTTGACGAGATTCGCGAGTTGCACGCGGACATGATCGCGGACCTCAGTGGCTGGGTGGATGCACGCAACTGGATCGTCGGGCGTGCCCGTGAAGACGTCTCCCCCATCGCGGCAGCCTTTCTGGCATCGCTGCGCACGCTGGCTTCGGAAGCCGAAGAACCCCTGATACCGATCATCACGTGGACCGAAGACGGCGACACACAACGCCTCGCGGTTGTCTGAGCAGTGCATTGGCGACGCTTATCGCCGTGGTGTGTCGCTGGACAGTATTGTTGATAAACTCACCGCCCTATCGAGAAACCCACGATGTAACCGGGAGATTCTTCAATGAACAGAAACGCGCTACTGGTGAGCTACGCCCTGTTGGCGATGAGCAGTACCGCTTTGGCAGCGGACGGCGAAGAAATCATGACCAGGCTGGCCGAATTGGAAGGCGAATGGATGCTGCTGGACGAGAATGGTGAAGTAACCGACATTGTCGCCTCCACCTTCCGGATTACCGCCTCCGGTTCAACGCTGATGGAGCGTATGTTCCCGGACAGTCCCGACGGGTATGAAATGCTCAACGTCTACCACCTGGACGGCGACCGGGTCTTGATGACCCACTATTGTTCTGCCGGCAATCAGCCGCGCCTGAGTGCAATCTCCACGGACGACGATCGCCTGAGTTGGGAAATGGAAAGCATCACCAATCTGTCCGACCCCGGTGACGACCACATGCACCAGGCCGAATTCGTGTTCCACGGCGACGACCGACTGACCACGCACTGGCAAAGCATGTCCGGTGGCGAACTCAGTGACGAGTCAGCCACGTTTGAGCTGCAGCGAAGGCAGTAACCGCGAGCTGGAGCCGCCCTATCCGCTCGATTACCCTCGTTAGTTTGGGGACGCTCCCGCGGTGGAGGAAATCTCGATATGGACGCCGCCGGGGCCCTCGAACCAAAGTAAGTCCGACCCGGGTGGATTGGGCCTGATGAGGTATGGCGGATAGCCGGTCGCCTCGATGCGTTCGGCGAAGGATTGCAGGTCCTCGGGAATTCTGAAGCCGAAATGATCCAGCGACGTGGTACGACTCGGCCTCATCTCCTCTTCCACCTCGGAAATGTGGATCCAGACATCGCCGTAGTTGATCGCGTGGTACCGCCCGCCACCACGCTCTGAATCGTATTCTCCGCCAAAGATCTCAAGGAACCAGTCCCGCACTTCGTCCCGGTCGTTCACCATGAGGTGTACGTGGCCGAGGCCCGAACTGTCGGAATCCTCGAGAAATTCCATGCGCGTACCCCACGGGTCCACGATATAGGCGATCCTGGATACCGTAACGCCCTCCTGCGGCTCCGTGTCGATCGTTGCGCCCATGCTTCGGGCCCGCTCCACCGCGGCATCCACGTCGTCCACGTAGACGGAGAAGTGATCGATCACGCTGCCGACATTGGACGGTGCGGCAGACCCGTCGGGCTCGTTGAACATGGTGGCGATGTTGCCGTTCGGCTGGCGCGCGGCGCCCATTCCGCGCTCCCCTCCCACTCGCAGGTCACCGCCCACCAGGTTGTGATACCAGTGCGCGGCGGCCCACGCGTCGGGCACTCTCAGGTGGACATGGGTGAAGGTGCTTTGTCCCAGGGTGAGGCCGGGCAGGCAGATCAACCCCAGAACCATGGCTCCAAGGCGTACGGCGCGAGACGCGGGGTCGGAATACTTCATGGACATCTCCCCAACTCTTTTTCCGCAAGGGCAACCATCACGGATATACATTGCCAACGTCGACATGAGTCACGACGGGGTGGTCTGGAAGTGACACTTCAACCACCGCCCGCCATAACCGGGGCAAACTTCTGAATCCGTTTGGCGGTATCGACTTCGCCGACAAAGACGTTCCCGTGCGTATCGATTCCGATCGCATTGGGAAAGTGCAGCTGACCGGCGAGTCGGCCGTTCCCGCCGAAATACCCCAGCGTTTCGCCGCTCTGCCGATCGACCGTCCATACGACGTCGTTATGCGCATCTGCGACGAACAGGTACTTCTGTTCCGGATCACTGGAAATAACCATCTTGTACATGCTGCCGCAGATCGAGGAGTAGAAGGTTCCGACAGGCATGGGGGAGGCGGGATTTTCGCGCAGGCCGGCGCATCGGCCGCGTTGCGCAGGCGTGTTCGGCGAGACATGAATGTTCTGTAGCCACTCCCCTTCCGTGGTGAATACCTGAATCCGGTTCTGGCCGCGCTCTCCGATGTAGACGCGACGGTCTGTCGAGATCTCGATAAAGTGCAGGGTCGGAGCGAAATTCCGCTCCTCGGGCGGTGGTTCTCCAGTCCACGTGTAACCGGGAATCGGCTCGTTGGAAATCTCGCTCAACGGCATCCCGTGCCCGCCCCAGCCACGTTTGAATTCACCCGTCGAGGCGTCGTAGACCGTGACGCGCTTCTGGTCGATGATGTAGATCTCGTCGGCGACCTCGTCGAGCTGGAAGCGCCCCACGTTCACGATCGTATCGACGTCCTGGTTGTTCTGAGGCGTTTGCGACGTCCGGTTGTCGGCATCGGTCCCTAGTCTTGGCGGCCTGCGGCCAAAGTCCCAGACGAACTCGCCGTCGCGAGTGAACTTCAGGATACTGTCCTGCGCCGCCTCGCCCGCAACCCAGACGAACCCCTCGCTGTCGGCAATGACGGTCTGCAGGTACGTCGGCCACAGCGGATGATACCCGGGGCCTCCCCAGGCATTGAGGACGTTGCCCTCCTGGTCGAGCTCGATGATTTCCGGCCCGCGCACGCAGCAGAGCGCCGCTCCCGGCCCGAGTTCCGCCGCCAGTTCGATCGGCAGGGCGGCTCGTCCCCGGTTGATGAACCAGATATGGTTCATGTGGTCGACGTGAAGGCCCGTGACCTGCTGCATGCTCCACTGGTTCGGCAGCGGCTTCGGCCAGAACGGATCGACGACGTACTGGGGCGCGCCTTCGGCGTCGACAGCCTGGCCCTCCACCACCTGCGCTTCGGCGGCATACGCCACGATGCCGCACAGGCCTGTGACGAAAGCTAACGCTCTGCTCTTGATCATCATGGTCTCTTTCCTCAACTCGGGCGCCGTCGTGAAGATTACTCGCGTTGGTGTGGATTTGGCAAAGTGAGTTTCAGGTGCATGGGACAGACGGCAACGATCTCCCGCCCGTCGGCCGACCGACGCACATTGATTCGGGATTTTCGCGCGACAGGAATTGCAGGGAACCTGATCTTGTTCATCCGAAGCGCTGCTCCACTTGAGTTTGTTATCGTCACGAAACTCTCGTAGAACATAATCAGCGTACGCGTATACTACTTTCGGAACGATGACTGGATTCACGAGAAAATTTCCTGTTGCCTTCGCGCTGTTTCTGTGCGCCCAGGCGGGGCCGGCGCATCATTCGGTCAGCGGCAACTTCGACCGGGACACCCTCCAGGACATCACCGGCACGCTGACCGCCTTCCATCTGAGGAACCCGCACTCGCACCTCGAAGTGGACGTGGTCGAAGACGACGGTACGGTCTCCCATTGGCTGGTGGAATGGGGCACCAGAAACGACCTGATCCGCCGCGGCGTCGACGTCGACCGGCTCAACGTGGGAGACACGCTGACGATCACCCTGATCCCGAGCTGGCGCCTCGAACACGTCGGCTACGTCCGGTCCATCGTGCTCCCGGACGGCTCGATCGTCAGGGACTGCGGTTTTGCCGCCTTTCGCGAAGCGCTGGTCGCGGGCGCCGAACTCGATTGCGAGGCGCCGGACCGCTGATGCCCCGCTTGCGTGAACACGCTCGCCTGCTGCTGGCGGGTCTTGTCTTCGGGACTTCGGCCGCATCCGCCGACCGGGCCGAACTGGAGGGTAACTGGCTCCAACTGAGCGCAGAGCGGCCGTCCGCGGAATTGACGCCCGAAGGCCACGCGGCGGTCGCAGACTATGTGCCGCTGCGGGACGATCCCGACCTCGAATGCAAACCGGCGAGCCTGACCAACGTCATCGGCATTCCGGACCCGCCCTGGGAGATACGGCTGCACGACGATCACGTGGAGATCAATTTCGAGTACATGGACGTGAGACGCCGCGTGCCGCTCGACTCGGGGCTCAGTCCGCAAGACGCGCCCTACACCGTGGCGGATCACCCTCACCTGGGCCGCTCCGTCGGCCGCTACGAGGGCGACGCGCTCGTGATCGAAACCGCGGATATCGGACAGGGTTTCGTCGACACGCGGGGCGCGGTCGAAGGGTATCCGCAGTCAACCGGGATGCGCTACGTGGAGCGTTTCCGCGCCGACGGCGACCGGCTGTACGTCACGATCACCCATGTGGATCCCGTGAACTATGCCGAGCCGTTCGACATGAGCTTCGAGTTCCTGCGAGTCGACCTGGAAGTGCTCGAATTCGGCTGCACGGTCGAAGCCGCAAGCTACGACGACCGCCTGCCTTGACGGCCGTATGAACGGGCGCCGGGGCGGCTGGATCAGCTTGCCTCCGGCCCAACTATTGTCCGGCGCCTTCAGTCTCCGTAAACGACGGTCAGGTAGGCGCTGTTGGACGTGCCGTCGCCCCACGGGGCCACCGCTGCGACATTCAGCGGGGGCGGATTGACCACCACCAGTTCGAATCGTCCCGCTTCCCCGAGTAGATTGTCGTCCAGCGTCACCTCCATCTCCACCGCGCTCAGCGGGCGATTGGGTACCGGCATGCCGCGGAACAGCACCTGTGAGCGCCCGACGAAGTTGAAGCCCGTCAGTGTCAGCGTCAGATCATCGGCACCTGCCGTCACCATGACCGGATCGATGGTCGCGATTGCGGGCTGCAGCGCCTCGCCGGGCTCGCGCAGCTCCGTGGAGCGTGGGCCGGCGTCGCCGAACAGCGCCTGCCGGTACGCTACCACCCACGGCAGGCCATCCACCGGAGGATTGGCGGGCGCCTTGATCCAGAACGGGCCGCCGTGCCATGACTGGTAGCCAAGTTCCACCACCCTGCCGTCGAAAATGACCGTATCAACTGCGCGCAGGTTGGCCGCATCCGCCAGCGGATCCGCGTCCAGTATGACGATGTCGGCGATCTTGCCCGCCTCCACCGTGCCCAGATCATCGCCCCTGAGGACCATCTCCGCGGCCCATTTTGTTGCGCCCTGGATGATCTGCATGGGGGTGACGCCGGCCTCGACGAAGATCGCTATCTCGTGGTGCAGGTTGTTGCCGGGGACCATCCGTGCATTGGTATTGGCGCCGGGCACGAGCCGTCCGCCGGCATCGACGAACTGCTTGTGGAACTGAAGCGCCGCCTGCCAGCCCCGCATCCTGGTGTCGTAGGTCTCGCGCGCCTCGGCGGTCAACCCGTCAAGGTCGACCAGTCCGTTGGGCCCCATGGGGCCTGCGGCACCCTGTGCCGTCCCCGATGTATTGGTATAGCGGTCCAGCGCCGCCATCATCCGGTCAGGCGGGTAATACGCCAGCAGGTCCGGGTCGGCCTCGGCGAAGAACCGCCGGTCGTCCTCCTCGAAACGCTTCCAGTCCCTGGGATAGCCCGGGTACTCGATCTTGAACGTCGGGGTCAGGGCGGTGCCGCTCTCGACCAATAGCCGGATCAGCGACTCGGCCCTCTCCGGGTCGATGTCAGCGTACATCTCCAGTTCGTCGCCCTGGGCATCCTCGGATGGGTTGCGTGTGATGGCCCAGGGCACGCCTGCCGAGTGAGGCAGGTTCGTCGAGCCCAGCGGGGCGGCGTCGCGCGGCCCGAAAGACGGCCCGTAGGCTCGCGTGAACACCGGCACGCCGCGGCTGTCGGCCACCTCGAAACCGGCCCGGTAGTACTCCGGCGGCAGCCGGCCGTCCTGGAAGATAATGTAGTCGGCGGTGGCGTCGATGTAGGCATTGACCAGGCGGCGCACGTCGTCGACGGACTGGGGTCCGCCGTTGGGCGTCAATGTGGTTTCCAGTTCCATCACCGGGCCTGGCTGGCGGCGGCTGATACGCGATACGCCGGTAAAGCTCCTCGGGCCGAGCACGTGTCCGTTGATCGCCGCGTCTCGCTGGGCCACGGAGAGTTCGCCGGAATTGCCCACGTCGATGGTCGAGGTGATGCCGTGGTTGAGCATGATCTCGCCGTAGTACCAGTTGTAGCTCACCTGGGCGTCCCAGAGGCCCGGCAGAACGTACTTGCCGGAGGCGTCGATCACCGTCGCACCGGCGGGCATCGAAGCCGCCGATCCCGTGGCCACCTCGGCGATCCGGTTGCCCTCGATCACGATGACCGCATCGGAGATGGGCTCGCCTCCGTTGCCGTCGATCAGCGTGCCGCCGGTGATGACCAGCGCCGACTCCTGCGCAACGGCAGGGGATCCCGCCAACACTGCGGCAAAGAGAATGGCAGTCAGGCGCCACTGCACCAGGGTACTTCTTCCAGAGTCACGTCTTGTCACGATTCCTTCTCCCTCGCGCTCCTGCGCGTTGTCGCCGCTGTTTCTCCCGCCCGTCGCTGTCAGCCTACTTGAATCGGCGCCCCGGCTGCCCAAGAATAACCGTTTCCAGAGTACACAACAGCGAGAATCGCGATGAAGGGTACTATTCGTCACGCTTGTTTTCTATGGACTCTGGCATTGTCCGCCGCGAGCGGGCCGAGCGGCGCTCAGACGCCGCCCCTCGAGGAACCGGCCGCTGTGCCCGGCTTGATGCAACTGGCCTACCTCAAGGCCTCGAACGCGGAAGCCTACGACCATTTCGGCTGCGGCGGGGCCAATACCGGTCACTCCGGCAATTCCGTGGCCATCAGCCGGGACGGTGCCACGCTGGCCATCGGAGCGCCCTACGAGAGCAGCGCCGCCACGGGCATCGACGGCGACCAGGGCGACAACTCCCTATTCAGCGCCGGTGCGGTGTACGTCTTCTCCCGCGAGGGCGCGTCGTGGGTCCAGACGGCCTACATCAAGGCATCGAATGCGGGATTCGACGATCATTTCGGCGCGTCCGTGGCGCTGAGCGCCGACGGCAATACGCTGGCGGTATCCGCTCCCTTCGAGGCAAGCGCCGCCACCGGCATCGGCGGCGACCAGGACGACGATTCCCTGCCCCAGGCCGGCGCCGTCTACGTGTTCGCGCGCGACGCCGGCAACTGGACGCAACAGGCCTACATCAAGGCTTCCAACACCGGGCACGCGGGCGTCGGAATCGAGCTTTCCGACGGCGACCGTTTCGGCTACGCGCTGGCGTTGAGTGCGGACGGCGCGACGCTTGCCGTGGGCGCGATCTCCGAGGACAGCGCGTCACGCACCGTCGATGGCGATCAGGACGACAATTCGGTCATTTCCTCGGGCGCCGTCTACGTCTTCGCCCGGTCGGACGACGACGAATGGTCTCAGCAGGCATATCTTAAGGCCTCCAATTCCGAGGCCGGCGACCTGTTCGGCTTCGCGGTCGCATTGAGCGGCGACGGCCATGTGCTGGCGGCGAGCAGTTACGACGAGGACGGCGGTACCCGGGTCATCGACGGTCCCGACGACAATCTCGCCTCGGCGGCCGGCGCAATCTTCGTCTTCGAGCGGGACGCCGGCGCCTGGACCGAAACCGCCTACCTGAAGGGCTCCAGGGCCGAACGAACGGACCAGCTCGGATATTCGGTCGCCATCAGCGACGACGGCAACACCGTCGCTGGCGGGGCCGGGGACGAGGACTGCCTGACGCCCGGCGTGAATCCGCCCGGCTGCGACAACGATTCTCCGGCCGGCGCCGGCGCCAATATCTGGGTGGGCGCGGCCTACGTCTTCGCCCGGCCGGGCCGGGGAGGTCCGTGGACCGAGCAGGCCTTCCTCAAGGCTTCCAACGCCCGGCCCTACAATTCCTACGGCGTCAAGCTTGCACTGAGCGGTGATGGCGACACGCTCGCGGTGGCGGCCTATCTCGAGGACGAAGCCACCCAGGGAATCCATGCGTCCGAACTGCTGCCGCTGCTGATCGTCCCGAACCTGGACCCCTGGCGGGCCGGGGACAATCGTGCCGAAGAGTCCGGAGCCGTTTACCTCTATTCGCGGATGGACGGCCAGTGGGCCGAACAGGCCTACGTCAAGGCCTCCAACGCCGGAGCGGGCGACGAATTCGGCAGCGCCGTCGCCCTGAGCGGCGATGGGGGGACCCTGGTCGTCGGCGCCCATCAGGAAGACGGCGCCGCACCGGGCGCGGACGGCGATGAGTCCGAAGGTTCGGCGAGCGATTCGGGCGCCGTATACGTTTTCGGGCATCGCTGACGCGAAGGGAACTGATGTTGTTCCATGCAAGCATATTGACCCATCACCAATTGATCGAGATCGTCATGAGAAACATTCTTGTCCTTCTAACGGCGCTCGCCGCGTCAGCCGGCGCCCTTTCCCAGGAACCATCGGCAGCCGTATCGGCCGCAATCGATGAACTGGTGGCTGCCAACCGCATCCTTGCCGCCCAGGGGATTCTCTCCGGCTACGGCCACGTGAGCATGCGCCACCCGGACAATCCGGACCATTACTTCCTGTCCCGCTCCATCGCGCCGGAACTGGTGACGGCCGAGGATATCGTGGAATTCGATCTGGACAGCGTTTCCGAAGATCCCCGAGGTTTTTCGTACTACCTGGAGCGTTACATTCACGGGGAGATCTACAAGGTCCGCCCGGACATCAACGCCGTGGTTCACAACCACTCGCCCGCCGTGATCACTTTCGGCATCGGCGTCACGCCGCTGCGCCCCGTATTCCACCAGGCCGCCTTCTTCCTGGACGGTATCCCGATCTGGGACTACCGCGACTTCGGTACCGCAGAAGGCGCGCTCGTGGACACCCCCGCCCGGGGCGAGGCGTTGGCCGAGGCGCTGACCGACAGGCCCGCGGTTCTGATGCGCAACCACGGTGTCGCTGTGGTGGGGGATTCGCTGGCCATGGTGGTGGGACGCAGCATCACGCTCGAGCAGAACGCCCAGATGCAGAGCGAGGCCCTTGCCAGGGGAGGCGACATCGTCTACCTGGAGTTCGAGCACGAGTCACCGGGAAGCAACTTCGAGCGGGCCTGGGATCTGTGGAAGAGGCAGGTGGGCATGTCGGAGTAGACCTGGAACACATGCGCCGCGGCGCCGTATCGTCAAGGATCGACTGCAATACTTGACATGACAAATTACCTGCGCATCATGTATGGCAAGAACAAGTGGTAACCCGCCATGCAGGTCAGCTTTCAGGTAAACGGCGTGGCCCGGTCGGTTGATGTCGAACCGGATCGCCCCTTCGCGCGTCATGCAGATCCCACAGCGACTTGACCGTATGCTTCGAAGGCTCGTGCTCGTCAGCCGGCTGGCCGGCCTGATCGGAGCAATTTGTGTCGCCTCTGTCTCCCCGGCGCACCATTCCAGCACGACCTTCTACGACTACGACAATTTCATCGAGTTCGAAGGCGAAGTCACCCGTGTGCTGTGGCGTAATCCCCATGTTCAGTTCTCGATCATGCGGACGATGGAAGACGGGACCCGCGAGGAATGGTTGGCGGACTCCGCTTCGGTCAACAGCCTGCAACGGGGTGGATTCGATCGGCAGCTCGTCTCCGAGGGTGATGTGGTTCGCGTGTACGGTCCTGTTTCCCGGCAGGGCCTCAGGGCGATCCGCGCAATCAACCTGATGCTCCCGAGCGGCCAGGAATACCTGATGATGGCGGGGCAAGGGGTGGGCTTTCGGTGGTCGGAAGACGCTCAGCGGGTTCGTGGCGGCCGACTTCCCGTGCCGGCGGCGGCAGACGGCATTGCGGAGCCCGTAGGCATCTTCCGAGTATGGTCGCCCGGCACGGACATTCGCACGCTGGAGCGAGCAGCCATGCGGCCGTTGGCGTTGACTGAAAACGCCCTGGCCAGGCGTGACGCCTGGGACCCGCTGGTTGACGACCCCGGCTTGACCTGCACCCAACAGGGCATGCCCGGAATCATGATGAACCCCTTCCCGATCGAGTTCATCGAGGGCGACGGCGTGATACTGCTGCGCACCGAAGAATGGGATGTGGAACGAACCTTTCACATGGATCCCTCGACCGAACCCCCGGCGGAATCCTCTCACCTGGGCTTTTCGGCAGGCCGCTGGGAGGGCAACACCCTCATCGTTGAGACAAACCTGATCAGCTGGCCCTACTACGACGACCGCGGCACCCCTCAGAGCCCGGATGTACACGTCGCCGAGCGCTTCACGCTCAGCGACGACGCGACCCGGCTGGACTACCTGCAAACCGCCACCGACACGGCAAACTTCCCCGAGCCGCTGGTCGACGAATTTTTCTGGATCTGGGTGCCGGGAGAAGAGGTCAAGCCGTACGAATGCGCCTTGTGGGAGTCGGCCGATTCGTCCGGGAACAATTGATTTCATGCGACGCTACTGCATCATTTGCTCAGCCCTCCCGCTCGCGCATGCTCAAGGCGCCGCCATAGCGGAGAAGCCGTCATGAAGAAGATCGGATGTTTCATAGCGACCGTTGCACTCTTGCCGTGTTTGCCCGCCTCAGCTCATCATTCCTTCGTTGCGTTCGACGAGGGGTCGGCGATCACCGTGACGGGGACCGTCACGGATTTCAGGTTCGTCAATCCGCATACCTACTTCTTCGTGGATGTGGTCAACGACGCGGGCGAAACCGTCAACTTCAGAGTCGAGGGGGAGACTCGTAACGACCTCTATCGTAACGGGTGGCGTGACGACACTTTGGTCGCCGGCGAAGTGGTCAGCGTGACCGTGAATCCGGCCAGGGACGCGAATCGCAGGTACGGGCGTTTATTAACGCTCGTGAAGGCGGACGGATCGTTTTACGACATCCCGAACGAGGAGGACGAGGCCGGGAGGCGAAACAGGGTGCCTGCCG